>LGAG01000613.1:824273-840247 GCA_001278395.1 Lerema accius | reverse complement strand
AAAAAAAAAAATAAAAATAAAAAAATAAAAAAAAAATACAGTCGAATTGAGAACCTCCTCCTTTTTTTGAAGTCGGTTAAAAACCTAATATCGCGTAGTACATTACATTACATACATAATAAATAAACAATAAACACTAACACACTCATACCCTCGCAGTAGGATTCCCTGTGTCGCAGGTGGCATGGACAACACAAATAACACATCACTAACACCCATGACCCGAGAACAAACATTTATCTGTCACATAAATATCTGCCCCGGCCGGGAATCGAACCCGGGACCCGTCGCTTCGCAGGCAGGGTCACTACCAACTAGGCTACGGGGTCGTCACATGCTGTATAGGACAAAAATTAACCAGATTTAATGTTGTAGTTGAATGATTAATTCAGAATAATGAGAGTGAAAGAAAAAAGTCTGATGGGAATATAGTACTTACTGCTGAAAAACTAGTTTTGTTAATATAAGGGCTGTGAGCCATTGCCATGGACTTATGAGCAAGCAGAAGTGCAAATGCGTTGACACCCCTGAACGCATCCACTCCTTTAACATTCGTCGGTGAATCAGATAAATCAAAGATCTTTCTAAAGTTGCGTTTTAACGAGAACGCATTCAGAAGTTTCTCGAAATTTGTAGCGCCTTCCTTCCCGTCGTCCAATAAAGTTCCCAGGCTGAGCAACAAAATGATTGCTAAGAAAAACGTTCTGGAAAAAACGAAGAAATTTAGATTAGGTGCTTCTGAAAGTACTTTTTTGTAGTTTTAAAAAGTAAAATAAGGGTTTTAAAAAGTAAAGTCAGTAGGTATTAGGTACTTTTTTCTTTTTTGGTTGGCAACGCTTAAGTGGTATTTTTATTTTTTTATATTTGGGTAACAGTTACCACCTACAATTAATGAGGCTCCTTTTCTTATGTGATAATGTATTATCTCCATGAACAAGTCCCTTAGTATATAACAGTTTAGCGATGAATAGCGATTCTTACATGGACAGTGTTTTTCCGAACGAGTACGGTCTTTTGAAGCTTTTAACTGTGCACATAGTGTTGTGGACTTTCACGTCAATGCCCAGGACTGATAACTTCTGGGACAGCTCCTCTTCCAGGTCAAAACTGCTGCACGAGCTCGGGATGCAGACGCCCCACAATAAACTGGAATATCTGGGCACTCGATGACCCATCTGTAATAGATTAACAAGTAATTAGCTCAAATGATTAAATTAGCAGGTCATTGCAGATCACAATCTATCTCTCTCTGTCTCCCTTTGTAGATATGTCGCTATCTCTTTCTCATTATTATGGAAGCCTCTTTGCTTCTATCATACTCTGCTCTTGTACAGCTCAAAAAGGTTTTTTGTTGTTAGGAAAATTTAACAAATAGTAATCCGCTATTCGGTACTAGTGATGGCTTTTTTCTCTTTTCGAGAAATCTTATATAAAATTTAAAAACTAAAATCATCATAATACCATAATCATAACATCATAATAAGATAAGATTACACCATTTAGATATTGCGGATTAAGAATCAGAACAACGAAAGCTTAAAAGCTTAGGGTAATGCTTAAAACTTAAGCAAGTTATGTGAAGTTTCGAGTAACTTTTGTAAGAGCTTCATTAAGTGCATTCAAGCGGGTCTAGCTTTTTCTTTCAGGTAATAAAAGTGAATACCTATAGTTTCTACAATACACGCAATAGAGCAACTCTGTAATTAATGAAATTAAGGCTTAGTTCCTCGGTTTGTGTTGTGAAGATTTTTGTTAGCTTTCTTTCCTTTTATTGAATTAAGGTTCTTTGAATACATTATATAAAAATGTTACGAAATAAATCCTTTTCGTTGTTATCTATTTAGTAACTAAATAATAGTAATTGAAGTAACTAATCGTCATTAGAAAAATAAAAATCCGCTAAAAAATATATGGGTTTTGTCAGTCTCACAATTGAGACCTGTGATATGTTAAAATCCGTCAAACCGGCTGTAGAGCGTGCCAAAGAAATTATGTAATGCTTGAAAAACATTACCCTTCTTGCGTACCCGAGTAAAGAAATCACTACATTTTACTCTTACTTTTGTTTATGAGTAGGTACTTACTCATTGTAAAAGAAAACGGTCCGACCCTAATTTATCGTGAATATTCCCAAGAAACATGACAATGGCTTCGGACGATTCAACCTTTCAGCGGAAATAACATGCAAACGTTCGTTTCCAAAGATAACGCCGGCAGCCCTTCGCGAAGCTAAAATAGGACCGCAGACTACGCAGACATTGTTTTCTTGTCACATTGAATACAATTCTTCGCGCCTAAGTAAACTGTCCGTCTTGGTCAAGGGCTATTGTATTGCACAATAACAATTGTGATTCAAAATCAGCTCAGAGACCAAATAAGTTGACGGAGTCAGTCCGCGGTCTCCTCACAGAATATTAACTAAGGCCGTTTAGCCTTGGGTGTATTTGCGTGATAGCGATCTAGATGATACTATGTTGTCTTGTTTAATTTGTCATTTGTCTTGCCGTATCATTTTGTCGATAAAGACGTGGCGTTTTCGCGACATTTGTTCTGTCTGTAGATAACAAGGAAACGTTACATTACATATTTCCACTTAAGCAAAATTAATAGTTTAGCGGATATTGGAACCGGGTATAAGTTGTACAAAATGCTTAGGTATAAAAATAACCTATATTGTGATTGTGAACTCTGTAGAGTTTTCTTTCCTGAAATGCAACTTATCTTCGCGCTTGTGTAAAAGTAAGTGAACTAATATTTGCTTACTAAAATTATAAAATAAATAATTTTGCCTGAACTAAGTAATTCGCCGGTTTCTTTTGTCAACCACAGCCACAAGCCATCGTTGAAATTAAATCGTTCTGTTTATATGTATCGATCACATTTCTGGAACGTTCCACCTCTGTCTGACCCTTCCGACCGCTGGCTCCGAACAAAAATTGGATTCATTTTCTAGACCATTCATCCCCAGAAATTCCGGACGAACCCCAGACAATTTTATTAGCCCCAGCGAAATCTGCAGCGCCCAAATTGCGATCATTATTCCTTTTTGTTTCTGCTACCCTAATTGCTTTCTTTTTTAAACCACGAAGCAAAAAGAGGTTGTCATAAGTTTGACATATCTGTTTGTTCTTCTGTGTTTGTTTGTGACATCAGACCGGTTTTGATGCGGATTTGTTTGAATGATTGGGAACGAAATAAGATTGAACCACAGTTCCAACACAGCTAAAGTGTTTAAGAAAGACTATAAACAGATGTTTTTAATTAAATGCATTTTGCATGTAATTAAGTCATACATTAATTTCTATAACTAGAGTCAGAATTAACTCTGTATCAGGTTGATCCAAACAACATTGTTTTTCAATAACGTGTTGAGTTTGTCATAGTTAGAATATCTATCGAACTATCAAGTATGCCGAAGTTGCGAACTTGATCAATAATAATCTCGACACCTATTAATATGTCTTAAAATAATCAAAATATCTCTGTTATAAAGTGGCTTATATATTATACCTTTTGTAGACTTTCCTTTTGCCTTAAATAAAGAATAGTATCTGGGAAACCGCGCTATAGTCTTTCCACGTATATTTAGTTTTTTCTGTTCCATAATAAAAAGCAACAATTAATTTTCTTATGGGGGGCTTAGTTACCCTAATCTTTTTTATTCTATGTTTTTTCTTTAGGTTGTATATAGTTGTACTAAGTAACAAAACACTGCTATAAACAGTATTAGTATGACTGCTGTTTCAACACTTCCAACTATTACTACCAATGTTTCCTAATTTTCCTCGAATATTTAGAAACTGCTCACGTAGGTTATCCATCGCATGTTTGTCGAGGAGACGTTATGCTGAACGTTCGCGGTCATCCACCCCTCTTTTAATTTTTGTCAGCAAAATTATGGAGCATCCTTTCTTTATACGTTTTTCTAGTTAACAAAATTTCTTTTATAAAATGTACCCTGTTTCAGTATTCATTTAAGCACTGAATATCCATCATTACCAACTTCTAAGTTATGTAGGTATACCAGAAGGCCTACCAGAGTGCCTATAGTGCCTACTAGAAGGTTCACTAGTAGAAGTACTAGGCATATTGAATCTTATACATTAGTAATATAGCATCGTATATCCAATAGTAATCAGACATTCACAACTATAGAAAGATTTATGGAAATCGATTGTTGGGGTTGGTAATTCAGAAAAAGTAACAAGCTATAGATAGGGCTTGCGAAAGACCTGGGCGTACATTCATACGTCCGAAAATCATTACCATCCGATGTTGTCGGGTTAAAAATAATACATTAATCAAAAGATGAATTCAACGTATGCTTATTTGTTTAAGTAAGTGGTTACTTAATTGCTTAGAAACAATCTTGGAAAGATGAGTGTTTAATTTCTGCTAGAATGCACTTTTAGTACTTTGTTATCAAGTTGTTACAAATGGAATCAAAGGGCATGTTGACAAAGTAAAGGTCATCTGCAATTGAGTGCATAAGAATCTTGTTTGCTGGAAATAAGTAGTATTATTAAAAAAAAAATTATCGCTTGACTGCGTTACACGGTGCTGTATGTATGTATGTCCACTTCTTTGACACGCTCTACAGCCAAAACAACTTGATAGATTACCACGTATTATCAAGGGATCTGTGTTCATTGTGGAAGTGACATAGCCTATACAAGGCCCTTTTATTACCTCCAAAGATTTTACGCAGTACGTTATTTTGTTTTTTATATTATGTTTACTTTTAATTAAGCTCAACTATTAGTACCAAATTAAACGTGAGTTGATTTTCACAGGATATTGTCAGTTATCATCAGCAGTGCCAAATATACAGTACATAGTTTCAAAAATTAAAATACCCTTTTTATAATGGAGTGGATGAGTTACATGACTCAGAAGCATAAAATGTATTTCCTAGTTTGGTTTAGACTTTAAATTCGAGCGGCGTTTAAAGATCTTATCAGAATTATGCAAAATATGGAGATGTGGTCAGAATATAACAGTGGAATTATTAATACTATATAAAGAATTAAATATACAATATACAAGGAGTGGATAGTGGTTATGTCATTAGAGAGCATTCGTTCAAATTTGAGACGATTAGATGATTACTGATTTCATAGAAGTTTAACAGGTTTTATTTTTGTACCGTTAGCATGGGTTTTTATTGGTTTATGAATGGAATCTACCAAGCAGGAGGATGTGGAAAGAGGGACTGGTTTCTATAGCATCGTAGCATATCCAAGATTATTGGCATTTAATTGGGGTAGTTATTCTAATCCGCCACAATATTAGCAATTTTGATAGGTAAGTAGAAGAATTCAGACATAAATTTATTCTTACTCTAGCTCAAGGTATATGTCTTAACATAAAGTACCTACATTATCGTAATTATGGGAACAAAATATGGACAAATAAATATTTAAAAAATAGTTAACCACCCAACGACGACGTTTAGACATAGCAGACATAAGTATAACATCTATCATCTATACAGAGACATGGTACTTATATGAATAACAAAACATAAAAAAAATATGATTTCGACTCGATAACCAGAGACATGGATAACATAAATTCGCAAAATTCGGATTGTGGAGTATTTCGTTAAATTCTAATAGCATTGACAATCACAAACATCGCATTCGCACATCTTGGTCAGTTAATAAACGTTCCGTTTCACATATAAATAAAATGATCTGTCACGAAACTTATGTGGCAGCCAAAATTTCACGCGAGCGAAGCCGCGGGCAATAACTGCTAGTTTAAGTAATATTTTCTCATATAAGTGAGCAATGTAATGTTCTTTTGAGAAACAAATATTTTTAAACATAATATATATTATGTACCTATATATATATTTTTAAATATGTTGTAAAAAAGAAACCTTGCTCACATGAATAAGTGTGAATATGTGGCAATGGTGTTAGGTTCCTTTTTTAGGGGTCGCTGGGCTGTGTACTTAGATTATCAGTTTTATCTCGGGTCAAATCAGTTATGTATAAAAGGGCGAGTTTGACTTGACATAAAAACCATTGAATTAGGACGATCCTTTCTAAAAAAATATATTAAGTATATGAACCCACCCTCGCTTACATTCGGTCAAGTTATGCTTAACTACACGCATTGGAATTGCGTTTCATATAAGTTAGGCGTTAAGTATAATGATTTTATGTTTAAAAATTTATTTGATACTCGGAAGATGACACTAATTGCTGAGTCCGTTCTACTTACTAAACGATTTCTGTTAAGTAGGTACGTAAATTAGTTTTAACTTGCAGAATGTTGTTTTACTTCGAACATAGCTGTCTATTTAGAGAACAGTTAAGCAAAACCATTAAAATTTCGCAACAGCAATTTGATATCTAGTATCTACCTATTCATTATAATTGAAAAATTGTCTATTCAAGAGGTCAATAATCTTTTCTTCGAATAAATTAACTTGTACAAGGTATAACACATACATGCATCACATATTATACGTTTGATAGAAAAACATTATCCTTCAAACGCTGAAAAGTAATAAGAAATTTCCCAGGTTCTCAATTCTATCCATTACTATTTCGGATTAAAGCAGACAGACTTGAAATCAGATGACTAAAACGATGTACATTGCTTGGGGATCATACGCTTTAACGATGTCATGTTATAGTCAGGTAGTAATGGAACTGTTACAATGTACTTCCAACACAATAATGAGTTCCGCCTACCATTTGACAACAATCTTTTGACGTCATTATTAAAACAAAATATGACAGCGCATTATAATGCAGGTAGACAACAATGAATTGATTAATGAGACTTTACAACTTAGTTGAGAGTAGTTCGCCAAAAGTATGGCTTGAATACAATGCCTGGTCGTATACGTATGGAAGACATGGTGGTTCAGACCAAAAAATTGTTCGGAACAAAAAACGATTAAATTTTTTTTAGGATCTGAACTATGTCTCCGAGCACGGTCTGCCGAGTAATGTCCCGGGAAACGTTATCTTTTGTTATTAACGTTATGTTTCTTTATACCGAAGACTAAGTCTATACATTTTTTGGTCTGTGCATGGTGGTAATACCAATGTCTTGCCATTAATATACTTCCAGCATGCGTTGGTAAGATGTGTTTTAAAATAATTTGCTTTTCATCAAATTGCATTCAATCAAAAAATCATGGTAGTATTTACACTTAAACAATTCATTCCGTGATACTGTAACAGATAAAAAAAAAATAAGTTATGTGACTGATATCTTTAACAAAGTTTGTACATCTGTAAGTTTCTTTCCTCCTCAGAGATGGGATGTGTCATTAGAGCCTCGATATCTTTATAATAATTTAAAACATTTGAACTGTAACACGTGAAATATTACCTTTTAACTCTGACTGTCATCTGCGTTTCATTGCAACGATACCTAATTACATTCGAAAAATCTGCATTGATGTCCAAAAAACGACATTTATCGTAACACTAATCGAGAGAATGCTCTTTAAAACGTGGGATATAGTGACCACTACTTATAGGTACATACGAGTAGTTGTTAAAGTTGATCAACAATATTTCAACTGCAGAAATTTTAAACATAGGTCATGGCCGGTCTCCCGAGCTGAGCATAACACTGCATGCTTGCATCACTGTTGCGACAGAGTGCAACGATGAATTCGACTTCGAAGCGAAACCGATGCGCTAATTATTATGATTCATTAGCTCTGAGATAAAATGAAAAATGTTTTATGAGTTGTTCTGTGGTTGAATTTCGACTAGAACTCATTGTGTACGTAAAAGAATAGTCTGGTTCCATTTCATAATCGCCTATCAACAGGCCTACCTTCTATCTGACTGTGTGCTATTCAAAAGATCATAGTATAAGGAAAAAACAATGTCGATCCTATTATTTATCTGATCGAGTATTATATTTTGGACAGTTTATTTTCGATATCAGTCCAGTCTAGCGGCTCGTTTGTAACATTATGTATTGAAGGATAGAGAAAACAGATAAGGAAGTTTGAACAGGGGCCAATATCCTGCCTCTGCGTAGTTCAAACAGTTTTCTTTTATACGAAAATGGAAATTCACGTTACAGTTACGTCGTTTCAAGGTCATATTCGTTAATTGTCAACGTCATTTTTCAAAATGGTATTTAATTTTTAATAGCATTAACGTTATTATTCATTTTTACAATATCTACACACGCACACATTCAAACGATTTCAAGTGTTTATTTTGTAATATTGTCAAAAACACAAATTTTAAGTTTCCAAAAAAATCGTTTTTTTTTGTTACAATAAAAAAGTGATTAATTTAGTTCTAGTAGTAATGGTAAGTTCATAATGACGGCGTATTACCGTTAATTAATTCGTTAGGTCAAGAGCAAGTTGATTATGGAAACAACTAGCGATTTGTTACTTATCTAAATTATCAGTCATTTTGCGCTAAAGTTAATAGATTTGAAAACCAATACCAATGATAAAAAATACTTAAAGAACTACACAATTTTACTGAGTGTTGTGATCATGTTGCGGGTAGATGAAAAATATAGTAGTAGAAAAAAAAAATCGGTTAACAAAATAGGCCAAAAAATCACTTACGTCAGTAACATTGCTTCTAATATAGTGTCCACTGTGCACCATATAGTCCAAATCTTCATAGCCAAGTTTGCCAAGGTTTATCTGAAGTGAAGCCAAACAGTACTTTCCCCGTACAGCGCCATCGATCCCCAAACATTCGTCGAAGTCTCCATACTGGTTGGCATTACCACTCAGTATGCCCGAAGGAGGCTTGGCGGTTGCGTCAAACACTGGAACAAACATTTGTGAGTCAGTACGAGAAGATAGTACGACAAAGAATGTAAAAGAATAGATAAAGTGAGGGGTCTGTCGGAAATGTAACTTTTATGAGTCCTTTATTTGTATAGGTTTCTTTTGTTTTGTCCTGAAGACTATCATTATGTGAATTTTATATAATAAAATATTTATTTACATAAGAGGTATTTCATAAGTTAATATTGCCTATATTATACAGATACGTAGTTTGGTGAAAGAAAAATTTAAATAACAGAAAAATAATAAAACCGACTGACTGTTCATGTATGATTATTAAATAAAAAATATTAAGTTTTTTTTTCTATTTCCATTTTTTAGTTTTTTTATCAAATGTAAGCTACTCTTCTACTACATGGCTAATCCAGTACTGGTGAGACAAAAGAGCAAAAAACTTGCGAGTAAACTGGTCAAAACATTGTCATAAACACACGACAAAGCTCCGACCAATTTAATCCAAAGTTGCTTTGTTGTCGAATACTGCAATATCGAATGACAACAAAAGCGCTTTCAGCAGATTACAGGTCAATCTTGTTTAAGAAATAGAGACACTGAAGTTCCGATGTGATTTATGTGAGGAACAAATGGTAAGTACACGGATCCGGTTATGGATATTGTATTTAATAATGCTAAGTTTTCATATAAGCAGTGATAGTCTAGTGGTTTGAACGTTGGTTTCCCGAACCGGAGTTCCAGGGTTCGATCCCCGGCACGTACCCCTAATTTTCTAAGTTATGTGCGTATTAGAAATTAATTGTAACTTGCTCCGGTGAAGGAAAACATCGTGAGGAAACCTGCACACCTGAGATGTTCTCCATAATGTTCTCAAAAGAATGTGTAGTCTGCCAATCCGCATTAGGCCAGCGTGGTGGACTATGGCCTGTACCCCTCACAACCTAAGTCTCTATTTTGTGGCATAACGCACCCAATAATTATAACATCTAGTTAACGAATTACAAAATCGTTATTTAATCTCCAAAAATGGGTGAAATCGAACGATTTACACATAATATGTACCAGTACAAAGGTTAGGGCCAGACTGGATACCAGTTCACGGCGAGATTTAATGTCATTCGCTTCCATTGAACCTTGTTATGTCAAAAGTCTGGCGAAATGACAGTGAGTGGGGAATGCGAAATGCGCTCGCGTACGAGGGTGACATTGGCGTGACTGGAATCTGCTGCAGAATTCTGTGCGTTGAATCGCAATACACTTTGAGGTACGCTGGGACTTCGATCTGTGACATTATCGCTAGCTTTATAAAATAGGCTTGCAACAAATTCTCGGAAACTATTTGGTATTTGCCTATTTGGATAGGAAATAGAATAGAAGTAATAGAAGTTCTGCCTTTTTTGGCCGTTTATTGATGGACGTATATTGAGATCCGGGAGTATGTTTATGAAATTTCTAGCTTCGAAGATTTCTTCCACTTTCTGATGGAATATGTATATTTTTTAATGTAGTTGGCTATTTCGACACTTAAAATTCTGTGACCGCAAGCTGTACAATAAAACTATTCCCATGTAACTTAGACGGTCTATGAATTCTGATAATGAACTCTAAGCTTATTTGAAGTTAGTTAAAATCACATTGCACACGAGTTCCCTTGCAGTAATCTCTATGAATATTCGCCAAGCCATCATCAACAATAATTGCCACAATATTTCTTTGATCAGAAATGCATGAACTGTCGTTAGACACAGAATATTAATTATGCTCATAGCTCATCGCGGCTACGTGCTCTGTTTCAACAATGTTTGAGGTAAACAAAGCAAAAAGCCCCAAATGGTTTCCTGTTACACAAGTGTTATGTAATTGTTATTTATCAAACAACAGTTTAGATTTTAGATGTTGGTGACAGTAACTGCCAAGGTGATAAGGTCAATTTTATCTGGATACGTTAAAAAAACAATGCATTATAACTTGCACATTTAATGACGTTGTTAAAGTTTACATAGAGTAGTACAAAAATCTTCATTTTATTTATGGGTTTTAAATACATTTATTTCACAAAATTTACACCCTACACCCTATACATAGCGTGTCATACATTTCGTATTTATGTTCCTGTATTTTTCATGGCAAGTACCTAAAATCAAACTGTGTGTATATATATGTGTGTGTGTATATTTATGTAGGTATACCTAGATCAAAATAACACCCTCAATAAGACCCTTGTTAAATTGAGGACAAATTGATGCAACAGCGATTACAAAGAATGTTTAATTAAAACGGGATTTCCGTTTCAAATATTTGCGGTTGTGGTTTTAAAAAATATGTTTTCAATTAAGAACAAAACTGATTTAATTTATCATTTACGCTATATTAAAAATGTACATTTTTATTTGATGTAGAGAGTTATAGTAAATTTTTATTTATTTTAGTATTTTTTACCACAATAAATGATGTGCATAATGCATTGTATGCCAGATAGATTAGGCCAATCGAGAATAACGATAAGTACTTTGAGAAGATATAAAGGAATATAAGAGAAGTGTATTTTTTCAGTATCTTACTATACAATTCAACAAATTTTATAAATGTGAAGTTAAGTGCATTTAAAGCCTAATATGTATACTAACCGGCACGAAAACTTAGCTACACTTGAATTTGACGATTTTTACGTCTGTTTTTACGACGGTTTTTACAATTACCCTGTAGTAATACATATTTTTTAAAATTAAAATACTACGCAAATAAAAACAACCGATTTTTTATGTTTATGTAGATAGGATACACACCTAAGTTTCTTTTAAATTTTTATATGAATACAAATATGTACTAAAACTAAAATATTAAAAAATGTGGTCTTCATTCAAGAAATATTTCTACATATTGTGCGGAACTTTTGGTATGCAAGTTTATTACATGCACTTGGCCCATATTTACGTGTTATGTAAGTATGTTTTGTTATAGTTCAATGACCTGAGCAATATACTCAACGTTATAAAAACCTTGAGGCAAACTCGTGTAATCTGTAAACTATATTCATTAAATTGTCATAAACGACAGAATGATATAATCGATTAGAAATCAGTACATTTTCCTGTAGTTATTGTCGTTAGGATTTTGTATTACTTGTAGGCGTTTATTAGTTATCTGGGGCGATTTTCCGACCCCTTTCTGTACCTACATGGTGAGATTCATAAAGCCCATGATAATGATTGGTATTGTCTATCGAGACGTTGGGTATTACCGAAGTATTAAATACCTACTCATAATTAATTAGTTTATTTAATATTTTTTTATTTAATTTTATAATGTATTTAGTTGCAAAATTTTTGATGATCCTTAAATAAGTTGTTAGTTCTTAAGACGCAATTAATATTTTCAAACTTTAATTTAGTTAAGCCTTATCCTGGGTCCCCCACTCACACGTATTTTTTTTTTATATATATTATTTCACATGGAATTACACATTTTATTATTTCACATGGAATTGAGTTTTAAACCTTTCTCGTTAACGTAAACTTCAAATAGTTATAGTTAAATTGGACTGTATTAACGGCTAAGATTCCAGATTATTATTTCCCCAGAAATTTTCAAGCTCCTGCCGTATCTAGATAAAACCTGGGGGATAATATTGGTCTAATTATTCTACTAATATTATAAATGTGAAAGTTTGTGAAGATGTTTGTAACTCCTTCACGGTCTAACTTTAGAACGGATTAAACTAAAACTTTGCATACAAACAGTTCGCATTCCAGGACATAGGATAGATTCTATCCCGATTGTATTAAGATGAATCCAATATTTATTTTTAAATAATTTTTTGCAGGCGAAGCCAAGGGCGTCGTCTAGTAATTAATATTGCAAAATGGGTTTCGTATAATTAGCGACACTGGTTTGAAAATAACTGCAGAGTAATTTAAGAGCCCTAGTTGAAGATAATAGGGTTTATGGTTTGGTTAAACGGATACGTTTCCTTAATTATTATCTATGGTTTAAAAATAATAAATAAATAAACGCTAACACACTCATACCCATGCAGTATCATAGGATTCCCTGTGTCGCGGGTGGCATGGACCACAAATAACACATTAGTAACACCCATGACCTGAGACTGTCACATAAATATCTGCCCCGGCCAAGAATCGAACCCAGGACCCCTCGCTTTGCAGGCAGGGTAATTCATTACAAAAAAGATGGGCTATTTTGAACTTAGTCGTATTCTAATTAAAAAAAATTAAATTGAAACATTGTTTTCGAAATCTCTGCAAGGAAATATATTAAAGAAACATAATATAACAATAGATGGATGATGGGACTTAGTAGGTAGTAGCCAACTAGCTAAGCTAATATTATTGCTTTGTTTTTAATAATATACCTTTTAGGTATACAATTTTTATTTTTATTTTAGCTACACAGCTAAGAATAATCTCCGTTTTGTATTAATCGTTATAGGAATCGCTCAAGATTAATTTTTACTCTTATAATAAAGTATTTAAATATTCAAATAGAGTTTTTTTTTAATTCTTAATGCCTGTTCATAGTAAAATATATCTCTCACTGTAATAAGAAGCCTTTACCTACTTATTTATTGTTTAAAAAAACTATTTAGAATTACAACCATTTTGGAACATTTGGCAAATTTGTGTTATTGTAAAACAAACATAATACTTTACCAAATAAACATTTTAGTTTTTTAATTCTTTTTAACATTTTACTTTATAATTTCAAATTAAACTTGTTTATATGCTGATTTTTCTCTGTTATTATGATTACCTATTTAAATTAAATTAGATATATATAGAGATATCTTTTCACAAGTAAATAAAAGCTGGAATTCACAGTCATTTTCCTAACCAAATGTCTTGGAACGCCTACCCACATTTTTTTTGTCATTAAATATTACAACCTCTTCTGTGAAATTCCGGTATATTCTTTTTATTTTTAATTTTTTTAAACGTAAAGTTTATTATTTTTTTTAATAAACTAAAGGTGTGAATGTGAGTAACTATCACGTCTTAAACCATGGGTGTTAATGCGTGTAATATTAATACGTTCATCAATTAAGATAACAAAATATGGTTATAGTATTTACTTTTCAATGCCCACAGCTCGAGCCGGTTGAGGCTGTCGAGGAACACCTGACTCTCCCGACGACACTGCTCACTGGTCCCATTCGTCGGCACCACAACCCTCGGGAACCGCTCCCACAAGTCCAGAATACTAACTTTATCACTTTCCACGTAACGGTCATTTTTAGCGATTTTCAAAACCGTCCGATTGAAAATACCCTCGGAAAGAATGCTTTTGTCGGAGAGGGTGAGTTCGATGCACTCGCGGGCTGCGCAGGCGCCGATTCCTACGGCTAGGAGGAGCACGCAAGCGCGCATTGCCATGTTGTGTCGTGCAATGATGCCGGTCGCGCGCACACCCGGTATAAACTCCTTCGTAGACCCGCTGTGTAGCAAACTCCTCACTTGCACTTGAACAATAACCTGACACTGACATCTATACCTCTTTGGACAATGGAGTTATGAAATTCACACTTGTGTTCACTGCTTACCTCCATCATCAGTTCGATACTAAATGTTCTTTAATTCACATGTCCCAATAATTCGGTAGGCACGACGCGTTCGTTTTTCAAACACTCGCGTATCACAGATTAAAAATATGACGTCTAGGACGGTTGGCAGCAGAATAAAAAAAAACTAAAATGTTTTGAGGGTATTAATTTGTAGTGAAAGTGTAACGACCAATCGGAGGTCGCCTTCTATCCGGCCTATTTATTTCGGATTGCGGTAGACCTACGACTTTTGTCACCTCGAATCGTAAACCGTAAGGTTCGACGGTTATAATCATTCTATACTTGAACTGTTATTTGAACGTACTTCCATCAAGTGAGAGGTCAGGGTAATATGATCCGACATCTGATCATTACTTATAATAGTCATTACACTTGTCGAATGTTGATTTAATGAGATCTTGTGACACATCTACTTAGCAAAATTACTAGAGTTATATTTTGTGCTAAAATTAAGTAAATTTAAGTTCTTTAAGTTCGCTAATTTCGGTCCTAAATACTACGAATAGTTTAGTTTCGCAGTTGCAAATTGTTTATTGTATGTCTACTCAAATTTACTGTTTATTTTTTAATGAATTTTCAAAGTAAAATATAATACTGTATACATAAATGATTTAAAATTAATAAAAATAAGTTTGAAATGGTTTGAAGGTTACATAGACGCTGACTTATTAACAAATCTGTGATAATATTTATTACTTATTCGAAAGATAAGTTACCTGTAGATATATTTATAATAATTGTGCAATATTATTACATAAACGTCAATAACCTGTTAATGATGAATGCAAAAAAACGTAGGGTCATATAAACCGGAAGGTCAGTTAAGTTGTATGATTACAAAATCCTTGACAATTTTATTTATAAGTTTTAAATAATATGAACTTATAGGACGTTATTTTGTAAATCGTACGCGTAAGACAGGAAGTTATGAAGCATAATTATAATTTTTTTTTAGCCAAAGGCTCTTTGGTTGGCCACTAACCCCTCCGCTAATCCGCACTGGAGCAGCGTGGTGGAGTATGCTCTAGGCCTCCTTAGTTACGAGGAGAGACCAGTGCTCAATAGTGGACCGTTGTGAACACAAAAGACACACTTATTGCGAAGCACTACGGCTTAAAATAGAGTGTATGCACTGGAAATAAAACACGGACCTTCCAAACAACTTGAAACTATCACTGTCACTTTCAACGTCCCCAACTAAACATTTAAACATTCAAATTAGAACTAAACAACTATATTCAAATCATTGGTTCATCATTCAAGGAATGATTAATTCTTCATGTATTTTTAATTAAGTACTTAAAAACACATTTGGCTAAAGATATCGGAATGTTTGTGAGTGATATTTTATATCACACTAGCAATCGCCCGCGGCGCCACTTGCTTAATGTTGCCGTGTTCGCAATATTTTTTATTGCTGCTCCTCTCCTATTCATCTTAGCGTGATGTTATATAGCTTGTAGCCTTCCTCAACAAATTGACTATCTTACACTAAAAGAATTTTTCAAATCGGTCCAGTAGTTCCTGAGATTAGTGCGTTTTAACAAACAAATAAACTCTTCGGCTTTATATTATTAGTATAGATGAGAAGTAATTATCGCGTGCTACATTTTAGTAATATTATTATGATATCCTTAT
>LGAG01000613.1:807290-823970 GCA_001278395.1 Lerema accius | reverse complement strand
AGGTTAGAGTAAAATAATGATACGGATGATTTGTAGTCTGATTTCATAATTATTATTACACAAAGAATACTGATACAGAAATTAATACAGTTATTATCAGTATTTAGATACTCTGGATTAATCCTATATCTTTGTTTTATTTATTATGTTCCTGTCGACATGATTCCATGATCATAAGTAAAAACATTTAGAAAAAGGTAAATAGATACAGTCAGTGACATAGAAAATACAACATAAAATGTTACCAATAAAAAGCAAAAACAATTTTGCTTATTTATTTAAGCAAGTAATAAACCGAACTCAAATAGGTCCATCCTCGGCTATCATACAGGCTACCAACTGATTGAAATGAAAATACATAGAAATACAAGTCTTTGTTACCCTTGTTACGTGAAGGCCTAACAAAGCTAGAATTTACCTGAAAAATCCAATGGTCATGTTGGGTTTATCACTGTTCATCCACGTGTCTATAATTACTCACGTGCCATACATGATTCTAATAACTATTAGTGTAAATGTTAATCTCTAGATTTAGAAGTTAGTTGCAGTTTTCCTCTTGAATAAAGCCTAGACATGTGCAGCGCGTCGGCAGTGCTAGGTGGATTGTATAAGTTTGATACTTTCATTGTTAATAATAAGAATCAAACCACTAACCAATCAAAAGCAGGGATAGCCTAGTGGTTTGAACGTTGGTCTCCTGACCCGGAGTTTCTGGGTTCAAACCCCGGCACGCAGCTCTGATTTTCTGAAAGTAAACTAAACTAATTATCACTTGCTTTGAAGGAAAACATCGTGAAGATACCTTCACATCTGAAAGTTCTCCTTAAAGTTCTCAAAAGGTGTGTGAAGTCCGCCAATTCGCACAAGGCCAGCGTGGTGGACTATGGCCTGTACCTACCCCTCACACTGTGAGAGGACACCCGAGCCCAACAGAGGAACAGTTATGAGTTATGATGATGAATAACCTATGTTATAAAGGAAAAAATAAATTTTAATTTTGACTCGCTTTGCACGTTAAGAATTGGATGCGTAAAACGATATTTAATTAACGGATGCATTCCATTACGGATCAATTATCGAGTTAATTTAGGTAATTGTTTCTTTTTATATCTGTTATATATCTATTCGATTGTATAATTTTGTGATTTTGTGCACTGGATAGGTACTAGTTTTTTCTTTAATTGGGTGTAAAGGGATACATTTAGGTTTATTGTCGGTGCTATATCTTGCTCTCAGGTTTTGGACACAAAAATTATAATTATTCAAAAAGCATAGCGTGTCCTAAAAGCATCAGGTTCATGAGGCCAATTCCACCTCAACTCGTAGTCCAGAAGTCCGAATATTTATATTGCCGTCTGTAAGGCCTCATTACCTACTTTGAGAAAAATAGGTAGGAAGTTTGGGTTCTGGGTGAATAAATTGAACTGAATTATGAATTAAACTAGACTTTTCAGAATGTATAAAGTAAGTATGTAATATTATCACTTACGAGTTCTAGATTGTTAAAAGTATCATAACAAAGTTTAATTTCTGCATTAAAAAATATACCTATGTATAAGTGCATTCTGCACACATGATCTCATTATAAATTTATTATTAGCACGAAAAATAAATTAATCGTACATCCATCTAAGAAACAAGTTGTCAAGTACGTGAGATGTGTACTGAGATGAGATGTATTGTGTTTTGTTTTACATTTGCATACAAAAATATGTCTTGTTTCAACTTAATTTGTTATTATGATGGTTATTTTAGTCTTCCTCCTCACATTGCGATAATATTTGTTTAACAATAATGCGTCGTTTATCTATTTACTGTTATTTATTTAACTGCATAAATAGCTAAGACTTTAAGTCAGGAAATATAACATGAAAAGAGAAACTTAGTAGTAAAATAATTGTCAATAAAATGTGGGTAGCCCTGTATTTTTAATTGATTGTTTATATTCACAAAAAAATTACGGACATTGTAGGATTAAATTTTTCTTCCTCTTTTAATTATAATGCACGCTCGTTCAAGATATGGCATGATAAAAGTTTGTTGGAGAAGTGAAGAACGCTATATTTCCTTTAAATGATGTATTACAAATTCATTTCACGGTTACGGTCATGGTCACCGTCGACTATAGATAATAATATTTAAAACACTTGAGTCGCCTATGCTTTGCCAATCTTGAGAGAGCTCTCTTTAGTCCTTTTCTGAAGAAGCCCATGTCATAGCGCTGCAGGAAATCTTCACCTGGGAGCTAATACCAAAGTTTACACACATGCAAAATCAACGATGGAGAACTGAAATACCTAGCACAGTGAAGGACAGCCACGCGTCCAAATGTGGATGAAACTAATACATTTTCCGCTTGAAAATGTATGAATGTTTTTTATTGTATGTAGTATTTCCTGTATTTCACATTAGAAGTTATTCATGCAGTTCAGTACTTGGGCGTGCTGCACAAAGTTGATAACAATGGAGTTCCGCAGTCATTATTACGTACCTGTGGCACCCATTGTTTCATCTCAATACGATTATGCTACTTCGTGAAGAAATAATATGAACCAGGACAAGTATATATGAATTAGTAAGTACATAACTGATGTAAAGAAATATTGAAATAAGGTTGTCATTTGCACTATTGATATTGAAATCAAGCCGTTTATGCTATAGGTACTGTAGAGCTTTCCAAATGTACATACATACAACAGAATATGGTATAGTATACATATAATAAAGCTACATAATAAGGTAGCCATGTTTTTAAGTAATGATAATAGCATTGCCACCGTCCTATATACTCCATGAAAATCATGACAGACCTCGAGTGCGACTATACGGAGGACCGTTAATTGGTTAGAGGCTCTGTTAGTGATAGATATTAATAAGAATGTTAGTCGTAGTTCATTCTTTAGTGAACTCGTTCTTTAGGGAACTCGGAATTTAGCAGTGTTAGCCCCGATTAATCCTGTTAGTAAATATTAGTTATCCGGTTAGTAACGGTTAGTGTTTTGTGGCATAACTTAAGCGTAACGGTTACCTAACTATTCGATAAACGATCTTCCCTTGTTCATCGATTGATTATAAATTACGAAGAACTAAGACGTCGTTTTTCATAACACGTATAAATTACCTACTAAAGTTACCTACTTTATAACGCTGTAAATTATGTTGCATTTATCATCATAAATTACTGATTCAATCCCTTTTTATTTAATTTTAATAAGCAGAAGTGTTAAGTGTAACTCATTATGTTATATAATACCAGGATGGGTCACATTAGTGTCACCTGTTTTTATAACATGTAATTATATTGATTTGATCAATTTATTGTCAAACTGTTTAGGGTTTGTCCACATCTTGCTGCACGTGGTCGTGTTGATACATTATTATATCATGATGTTGAAGCTCAATGTAGTTTTAGTCTCATTTGATAGAAGTACCCGCAATGCACGAACGAAATAATTATGTAAGCCTTATGGAGTTTTTTTTATTTTTACCAAAACCTAGTCAAATTGTAGCCACCATTTCAAAAATGGTAAATATAGTAGGTAACTGCTTCAAACTCAACATTAAGACACAAAATATCAATAAAAAATATCGGGTTTGAAAATACAAATACCTTGAATTATATCATTGTAACTTATGGGGCTACAATATTTATTGAGGACTTTGCCAGTAATACCACCAATTTCGATATAATTTGAAGTGAATATTCTACGCATTGTGTAGAAGATTTAATTAATTTCTTAATTAAGCTAACATCAGTATTTTTGAGAAAAAATCTCCTAAATCATAAATTGTATTTCCATGTTAAAATATTTCATATTTCTTTATACTTCCACTGTTGAATAAAAGAGAAATTTTGTTGAACACAGCCGGGAACACTTGCTTACAAAGTGAATTAGTACCGTGAAAATATTAAAATTATGGCCTATTACTACAGTGGCCGTAAACTTACGTATGCAGTGAAAACATTTGAATGAAAATGAAAAGTTAATAAAAGCATAGTAAGCGGGAAAATTCTGGCGTAAATAAATGCCACATTAACCAACTTTCCGTGTACTTAATGAATTGCTTGCATTTAATTTAAATATTAATATTACAAGTTATTAATTTTATGTTGAATTTTAATGTGAAGACTTAATTAATGATTTTACTGAAATACACGTGTATGTCATTGAATATGAATAGTGACAGTGTTATGTTTTTTAATGATTTTTTATACTGTTTTAATGGTGTATAAGTATGAGAATCTCTCATGAGGTTTCTTTTCTTTAGACGATCGATGCAACTATTACTAATTGTTAATAATCCTGATTAAAAACTTATTGTATTTCATGTGGTATGTAGCCATAAAAAATTGCCTTTAGGACAATCATTCAAATGATACATTTAGAGTGTCTAATGCAGTTAATGATTACTATATTACATGGTGTAGAATCATGAGTATTATACAGAATAATGTAGCAGAACCTTAAGGAAGATGCACGCCATTTATCAAAACAGTAATTGGACTGTAACCTTAAAGTTAACAAGCGATTGTAATAAGCTTAACGAATTGTAATATGGTAATGACGAACTAATTTTTGCGATTTTCAGTAATGACACTGATGGATCGAATTGTATTGAAATTCCCTAAAGGTTAATTTAAAATGAAACCTCGTTAGTTCCTTTTATCAGGTATTCTTATAATGTTAATATGTGCCTTATTATAAGAGATTTCGACCGCTGTCTTGTGATACAAGTGACTACTTTTGATAATCTGTAATTCATATGGAACGGGGTTGGAAGGAAATTTAAAAAAAATAATTATTTTAGCGACATAGAACACAAAGTTTGTCGTTGTGATGTTTGGCTGGATGGCTCCGTCTATTATTTTTTATGGGTCTGTGAGTTATTATTAATCCAGCCCCTTTAGACAAATGCATTTTCTATTGACATTCACGCCAAACGCTATATTAAAAATGTATGGAAATAATGTTTAATCTAAAAATTTTGAAGAAAGTGCATGGGAACGTCAACAGAAAAGGTGTTTATCTAAAGCTTTCAAAAATAAAGGATTCTCAAGGTAGTCAGTAGACAAGAGATTGAGAACCTCTAGTTTATTTCCATAAAAAAATATTCTCAGACCAATGATTTGTCGAAGCATACCAATAACATCTTAATGGTACAACAAACTACAAACGAGTACATTACATAAAATAAAAGATGAATCACTCAAGACGACGTTTGGGAAAATAAAGTGATATTGTAAGAAATAATGAATCAACATTAATTTGGTGATCTATTGCGCAGTGTTCCGGCGTTGTCTTGATATATCCTGACTGGAAGATATACCTAATGTATCTTTTCTTCCTTATTCGTAATATTGGCTTTTATATTGAAAGAAATCTCTTGACACCACAATTTTCTTTATTTTATTTCGGGAACCTTTAAGATAACATCGGGTAACTTTGACAGACACTTATAGCTTTTATTATTAAGACTGTTGCCAGTCTCCCTAGTTTATTAGTCGGGTTTTTGTTTTCTTAATAATGAATACTAGTTAATATAATAATTTGACGGCCCCGTAGCCTTGTTGCTATTGACCCTGTCTGCGAAGCGAGGGGCTCGGGTTCAATTCCCGGCCAGTGCAGATATTTATGTGACAAATAATGTTTGTTCTCGGGTAATAGGTGTTAGTGATGTGTTGTCTTTGCCCCCCGCGGCATAGCTAATCCTACTGCAGGGTATGAGTGTGTTAGCGTATATTATAATATCATCAAAAGTATATGACACTAGTTCTATACAAATTGCAAACCACCATTAGGTAATTAAATCTTTGGCTCAAAACCCTTTGACTTACCATTTGTATTCATACTGGTCGTGTTTTTATACAAAATTACTCGTATTATAGTTTAAGAAAATTTGTTTGTTCATGTAAAATTTCGACAGCTTATTCGTTATTCTTCGCATGTATTGATTGTTCCTGTTAATCACGTTTACGATAGAAAATCCTTGAAAGAGAGGACATTACCGAATAATTGTAGGATCACGTAATTAGTCGCTATTTAGTCGTAACCTTCGAGAGACAATAGATGGTGATACTTTATTGGAATATTAAGAAGACATGTATCGGTATTGATTCGATAGTTTTTCTTTAAGTCTATTAAAATTTCCTCTAACAAGACACATATTAGGATCGTAGACAGTTTTATATGCTTTAATAATAACAAATCCAATAATACCTTACATGTTTTAATCCAAAATTTTGGCTTTAGAGCATGCCAAAGAATGCACATACATACATATATACACCCTCGAAAAATATTAAGCGCATTCTGTTGCAGTTGGATAAAAATATTAATTTACTATTTGACCTGGCGAATCTCGTACCGCCTCAGAATCAATAAAAAAAACTGAACATTTTTTCCATATTTACTTACCTTTTAAACCTTCCCTGGACTTCTAAAAATAATTCAAAACCAAAATTAGCCAAATCGGTCCAGCCGTTCTCGAGTTTTAGCGAGACTAACGAACAGCAATTGATTTTTATATGCTACAAGGAATGGAATACTTGATGTGTCCATAAAAGTTTTATTAATAGAAGGTACGTTCATACATACTGATGATGTTGTTGTTCTAAAACATCTCAATGCAAAGTTTTGATTCAAAACTTTGTGGTAGCCGAAGTCTTTGCTATGGTTGAGTAAGGTCCCATGTTAATTAAATTAACGGGTCAAAACAAACTTGTAGTTGTTTACATTAACAACTGTATATTGTTTGGAAAATCATGGTCAAGCCTTATTGCACTTATTTGTTACCCATGACGGAACGGAGATGGTAAGGGTTTAGGGTGAGAGGATGCGTGTTTGTTTGTGTGCTTGTTTATGTGTTTGTTTTTATACAAATTAAAGCGAGGCTTATACACTGGACGGGGTTGTAGGGATTTTTTCTATAATCGTTGTTCGAACCCAGAATTCCTTGTATCGTAGATGCCATGTGCAAACCACACAGGCACACACCAGGACACTGGGAGTCAGGCGTCGTAGATATTTTCATTAATTTTAGTTTGCTCGTAGTTACAACAGTTCTAGCATAAAAGAATTCATTGATGATGATGATTGATTGATGAAACGTCTCACATCTACATATGCGAAAGCTTTGCTTCGACAACCCAAAAAGTAACCATCATAAAGCAATCGTTGACGTAAACCTTTAACGTAAACTACACTTATTAGTAAACAATTGAAACTCACACATTTATATCCCAAAACTAGACTGTCCCATAGATATGTAATGAACCGTAATAGATATAATACAATTTCGGTGTTATGCACCCTTAGGAGCGTAGTGCGGCAAACGCTATATCCGCTGGAGTTTCAGAATTCCGCAGGCGTTTCCGCGTGGAGTTTGCGCGATATTGGATTGCATGGATAGCAGCGGTTAATTTCCGAAATGGGTGTTTCTTGTTTGGGTTACTGGATCATGTTACTTAACTCTTTATTGTTTTGCCCTACAGGTCGATATTCAGTTTTTTTTTCTTACAATAGGGGTTGTGTAGCTTTTGATTTCTAATCTTGTCTGTAAGACAGCTTTTGAAAACGTTAAATTTACTCATGCATAAAATGCTTTACAACGCATAGTTACGTTAAAAAAATATATTAGTCTGTACGTGTATCCTTTCAAATAGCAAAATTCACGTCGATTTAATCTTTAACCTACGAGCAATAAACGTCGAATGCAGAATTTCTGTAAGCAACCATTCGATTTTAAAATGTTTGAATATTTTAATAGTAAAGTCGAATCGAAAGCGTTCGTGTATTAAACGTAGTGCTGAACTCGCCTACTCGTAGCCTAAACATCGGACATCCGACATCCCGTACGGAAATAAAGCAGTCCGTGAGGTGCACGCTGAAGCTTCGGCGGATATCCTTTACCTACACTATAGTACAACACGTAAACCACATTTTCCGTTACTTCACACGGTTCAAACTATGAGTGAAGTTTATGAAGAAGTCTCATTTTAATTGTGTTGCTGTTAATAGATTTTTTATATTTTCGGTCCTTAGCTCAATTAGCTGAGGCCCTTTTCTTAAATTGCATTGTTCTGAATGTTCTATATCGGTTTGAATGTGGACGGTTGTTAAGTTCTTGATGTTTTATATGTACCTAATACCGTAGTTTAAAGTTGTGCTGTGATTCGGACATGCAGTGTGATTTAAATCTACCCTTATTGTATGGAGCGATTTTTTATGATATTATTTACTTTTTTATCAAACGTAGCGGTAATTAAAGGTTCCGTAATATCTACCTTGATATTTTTTATTATGAATATTTTTTTATGATCCATTAATATTAACTCCAGTTATAGTAGATACGAGGATGACGCAATAAACCTTTGTATATTTTTAGTATAAAACAAGCTTTAATTTAGGCTGTGTACTGACTGGGCGGTATAGTCGCGGTCACGGACGGAGTTACGAGTCTCAATGTCGACAAGTCGGCATTGTGATTTTGAACTAATTTTTAAATCTTATTTAAAAACAATTAGAACGTTCGGTGCTTGCCTTGCATTGTACAAAAACAATCCAGTTATTTAAATATTCACTGAAATTTGTATTTATACTTGGACTATTGAGAAAACGAAGACCTATCAATCTACTTGGTTTGAGGTTTGAGGTTTCTCGATCTTTAATTAAAATTAATTTTATGTGAGTACCTCGTCTATTTAACTAACTTATTTGGGGACGGTCTACAATCCAGGCAGCTTGATTAGAGTTATTGAAACTGAAACGGCCGTCCTGTCAAAGTTGTAAGCTTATTATAAGCACGAAAGGAACATGAAAATAAAGTTTGGGAGTGCCTAATATAGAAACTTAAGATTCTAATACTTTAAAAACTCTATTTTTTATACTGTTTCGTAAGCACGACCATCCCTGTAAGCCATGAAATGAATGAGTAGATATTCAGGTATTTAATGCCTAAATAGTATGTATAACTACTGGTAATGTTTATTTTCTAGACCCAAAGTTTCAAGTAGACGATATCAACCTTCAGGGCTACTGTATTTATAAATAGGAAGAATGAAGACCAAACTTGTTTGACAAACAAGTAATACGGGTGAACGCGCACCTACGTTCTACCTTCTCTAGGTTTTTTGTTTACTATTTAAGTATTTCAAGGGTATGTGTTCTTGTATCAAGTTGTTAATTTACTGCAGTTTATCGCGTTAATGACACAAAATTGCATTGCCAGGAATCTTTGTCTCGTTGACATAAACATAACATTTTACAACCACTAGTTTTGATATGAGAGATCATCGTAAATGTTGATGTTTTCCGCGTGAAAACAGTCAATTGATATGAATAGGTCTGGTAAAGACGTTTTATCATCAACGATCACGATTTTACTTCACGATTCTTTATCATCTTGAACTAGTTGTTCTAGTATTAATAGAATAAACGGTACTGCTAAAAATAATAATTATTTTCAAGTGTTTAAAAACAATGTAATAATTATGAAACTTTAGTATACCCGAAAGGGTCGAATATAGAGTATTTACTCACGACTTATATGTTTCACACCTATATTCACAAATAAACAAATTTGAATTTTGTGAAAAGTCGTATCTATTTAAAAAAAGCTTGTCACTTTGACGATAAGTCGTCGTAAGGTAAAGTTATCGATGTTGTAAATGAAGACGCAGAGAATTTTAAAAGCGAATACCTGTAAACAGTTGAGCTGTAAGCCATATATGAGCTGGGTTGGTTATGACCAGCAACAAATTACCAATATCCACTTTAAATTTATTAGCATGTTTTTGGGGCTTATTCAGCCTTGGTTTTAATCGTCAAGATGAGTCCAGAAATAATATGTACGAACATACCTGATTCACGGACAAAGTGATAAATTAAGTCATTATTTATATTGCCCAATCAATATAAGTAATGAAATATTAAATTAAGCCAAGTTATTTGCGAATAATTAATCATCATATTATGATATATCCCTCTCATAATAATGTCATATAATTATGACTACTAGTATGTTACAGATGTCTTTAATATTCCTCTTTCCGACTTGATAAAATCCTACCAATCAATTAAGTTTTTAATCCACAAACTTTATTATTAGAAATAATTTAGACCGATTTGACTTTGCAATATATATATTCACTGGGCATTATGAATAATGCTAAATTAATCACTTGGTCCATAACATATACAATTTAATTTAGGCAATGTGTTGTCAGTAAAAACTCGGAGTGTTAACACCCATACTCGAACGGTATATATGTCAATGGTAAGTGATTGAATGAGTAAAGAAAGCCTGAATGCAGTCGGGAGTTGGAATGGAATAGTTTAAAAAAACATCGTTTATTGGAATCATTCCTTCAACATTTTTTTGCGTCAAATTGCATTTTGCATTAAGGAGCATTAAGTTAAGTCTTTTATTGTAAGACTGTTAAAAATAAATAGCCTTCAAGGGTCTTATTTTGTTTAATTTCATCGCTGATCTATTTCCCAACAACAATCGTTCTAAATTGTAAGCCTCAGTGGAACCATCATTATCAGTATAAGAACTCTGGAAAACTTGATTTCTCTAATATTTCCATGCAGTAATGTGCAAGTAGCAAGAGCTAGCTACCCAATTGCACCATACAAATTTATGGCATTGAAGATGTACAAGGAATAATTTATGCGGAAAGTGTGATTCACAGCGCACCCATTACAATACAATATAATATAGTTTGTCTCGTAAATGCTAATTGTGATGCGATTGCGACAGTGCGTCAGCTCAAGGCGCTACGAATGTTACCAAACAATGATTGACTGGACCTTTGCCCACTAACAATTGTATTGAATAATCGCTAAGACAATACGTATCAACGAATAACTTTATCTTGGACTAATAACCTTGGGGATTTCGTCGATCTAATTCGCTTTAACCCGCTTTGTTTCGTCTAATTGATTCGGCTAACGTTGTTTTCGCTGGAAAGGTCAGATGAAAATTGTCATATTTATCCGACTGCGACAGAAGAAGGGTAAAGTTTTTCGATTATGTATATCTATTTCATTGGCACACTATAGCCTAAACGGTTTGTCAGATTTCTATATTCAAGCTGTTATTATATTTGTCTTAATCAAATTAGTATAATCAAATTAGTATAATCATTCTTATATTATATTAATCAAATTAGTATAATCATTCTTATAAAGTCTGTTGCACCATACGGAAGGGAAATCCTTCCTAGGAAGAAAACAAAGCTTTTGTGATTATTATAAAACTGCAATGAGTCCGGATAAGGGTATTTGTTGATGATGCACATTATACATCCATTGTTTGCATTTCCTATTATAATGATTGTAATTATCATCATCATTAAACTAAGTTACTTATAAAAAGAGAAAACTTTATACTATTTTTATAAATGGTCTTCTGTTCTTATATCAAATATTCATTGTGCTTTGCTACGGAGGGTTTGCAGTTTCAAATGGTCATTTATAATAATGTATGAATGTTCGTTTGTTCCCTCAGAAGTTCTGAAATTGTTAACATAATTTGACAAATGATGTATCGTCGAATCTAACTTCCTCGAGACAATACAGAAAGGTAAAAATAGTTATTTTAGAGACATCCACTTCATCATAGCGCCCAATCTGATCAAAATCAGGCTGTTGACACAAAAAGATCATAAAAAATATTTTAAGCGACGATATTCAGCTTGCTTAAGTAATTTTTGAATTTGTATGTGTGTTATGAACATAAATTTTTTAGGTGTTTTTTTAAACGAAGTACGAATTTATATTCTGTGGTCTGCGAGTAAGCAATATACGAGTAAATCTGTTTCTTTAGGACAAAAAATAATAACATTGTAATTTAAATCATTATACATTTTACTAAATAAATAAACATATTTCCGCAGGCAACATTTCATGGAGAACGTTTAAGAAACATAAACAATCAAGTTCTAAATGTATTTCATTTACATTAAAATTATTCAGTTTACTACAATTAATACAATATTGTTTACTTTTTAAACATGCTTGCTTTGTGTATTTAAATATACATAGTTACTGAGCGACTTTGCAGTATTTGTCGTTCAATGTAAAGCCACCGTATTAGTTTTTCACACATGGTAACACAGAATACGTATCACGATGAATAAAAACGTTTAGATCGCAATCAATCCCATAGTCATCAATTCGGCTCGTGGGCCGGACAATCGCCTCTGCAACACTATTTTTACTCTATTCTTGGATGTATGCCACAAACCGTGCCCTCGCGCCAGTACACTCGAATTAACTCGGGCCGGGAAACGTTCATTTTTCCACTAAACTTTTGTTTAATAATCGTTAAAACATTGCCCCTTAAACTTCGGCACCATCAATGAAGCATTTGCGGCTTCTCAATGAGGTACGTTTCGCGCGAGTGACGCAAATAACTCTGAGGGAACGAAACTGAAAAACGTTTCAGTCGAATGTATGATGGCGGCGTGAACGTCTCACGCGTCGGCCATGGTGCGCCACAGATGGACGTTTGCTCTAATTTTAATCACCGTTCCTATCCTAGCGACAGTGATAACGGCATTTCGTGTGCGTGATCTACCCAGAAGTTCTCCCGATGGCTCTAAGCCAGTGTCAAAAAAACAGTACAAATGTGAAAATTGTGATGTGAGTGACCTTAACCTTGACCGTAGTTTAAAAATTGAAAGTGTTAAACGGTATGATGATAAAAGTGTAACTGATAAACCTTTAGTAAAAAACAAAGTGTTTGAAGACAACGATGATGACGATGACGATGACGACGACGACGACGACGATGATGATGACAATAATATTAAAGATAAACGATCAAAATTATTAAACGTTGGAGATAAAATTCAGGATAGATCAAAAAGAAAACATGGAAAAGGTGAAAAGCTAGTTGAATCGGTGAAAAAGCAATTAAAAGAAAATCACGAGACTGATAATGACGATGATGATGATGATGATGATGATGAAGATGACGACGACGACAACGATAAAAAAAAAGAAACTGCAAAACGAAATACTAAAATTGTACAAAAACCTATAACTGGTAAAAAAGATTTATCAGATAAAACAAAAGTAACTAAAGCTGTTAATAAAGATGATGATGATGACGACGATGATGATGATGACGA
This sequence comes from Lerema accius, assembly GCA_001278395.1. NCBI lineage: Eukaryota > Metazoa > Arthropoda > Insecta > Lepidoptera > Hesperiidae > Lerema > Lerema accius. The sequence goes on along the minus strand of LGAG01000613.1, from coordinate 810,832 downwards.
TGATGATAATGACGATGATGATGCAAAGAAGATTTTAACAGGAAGTTCCAAAGGACAACCTAAGAAATCAAATATTATAAAGAAAACTTCGCAGGAAACAAAGAAACCAGTTATTAAAATTGGAATTGATGATGATGACGATGACAACGACGACGATGACGATGATGACGATGACGACGACGACGATGACAATGATGACGATGACGATGATGATAATAATAAAAAACCAAAGAGTGATAAAGTTGGAAAAATTACACTGACTACCGTAAAGAAAAAGCCTGAGTTAGACACAAAAACAAAGGGTGTGATAGAAAAATTAAAAGGAACCAATGATGACGATGATGAAGGCCTTGGTGACGATGATGATGATGATGACGACGACGATGATGATGACGGCGATGATGACGATGATGACGATGACGACGATGATGACAGAAATAAAGACGTTACCAAAGGAAAATTATCTGATCTTAAAAAAGAACAAAAAGATTTGAATTCACCAAAAACAAAAGTCACTGACAAAAAACATGTTTTAAAAGCTGCAACCCCAAAACTTGGAGAAGTAAATAAGAAAAAAATTGATGATGTTAATGACGACGATGATGATGATGACGATGATAATGATGACGATGATAATGACGACGACGACGACAACGACGATGACGATGATGATATTTTATCAAAATCCTTAAAGCGATTAACTGGCAAGACACAAAAACCCGAGAAAAAAATATCACAACAAAAGTCACAAGCTAAAGATATTAAAGATACAAAAAAATCTACAAAAGACAAAGATAAATTAGACGACCAAAAAGAAGATGTAGCTAAACCTAAATTGAAAGTTCCCGAAAAGCATGAGAAAAAAGTCAGTGTAGTTGTAAAAAAAGAACTGGATTCATTCTTTGAAGGTGAAGAGCAGAAAAAAGAAGCTCCAAAGAAAACAAAACAGGATACAGGAACAGTAAAAAGAGATGGAAAAAAGAAAGAAGAGAAAAAAGATACACCCAAAGAAAGTGTTAAAGTAGATACTCAGAAGGAACCAAAGAAAGTTATTAAATTTGACAAAGAAAAAAATAAACTTCTAGAAAAAGAGCGAAAAATGTCTGGAAAAGATATTGATGACGATGTTCAACAAAAACTGTCTAAATCTGATACGTATATCAAACAAGTATCCGAAGTTTTGCAGAGAAAAAACCTACTGCAAAGTGAATTCGAAGATTTTTATGCATTTTTCCCTACATTTGCTCCAAACTTTTCCCGGATTGCTAATCCAGAATGCAGGCGTCACGGACAAATACTTTTACGGCAATTACGCGGAACTAAATTATGGGCTTTGAATAGTAAGTAGTAATTATATTATTTACCTTGTAATTATCATATTGATTTACGTTTATCATATTTGAGCAGCACATTTAACTAGATAACATATAATATATAATTTGGATGAGATAATTGCTCCCTTCTGTACAGTTTGTATGTGTATTCTGGCACTGATTCAGAAATTTCAACAGTTGCCACGCATAAAATATATAAAAATAATCACGCACTACATTTATTTAATCAAGAATTTTATTGTGCCCAAAATTTCGTAGCTTTAAAAGTGCAAACCGTAAAAATATTGTGTCATTCCAAATATTCGTTACAGCTTGTAACAAAAGCTTTTAAAAATAGACGCGCAAATAATGCATATGTGTTGTCCTTGAGTTCGTTCGTGACCATCCATTTGCGTTGTACGCGAGTAAATTATTCCCAAAAGACTGGATGGTTGAACAAAAGTGTAATTTTTCATTACAGTACTCGACGCTACCGCAAAGATTCCCTCGGGGATTTTGCAGGGTAATGGAATTCAGTTGGGTGACTTCGACCAGTGTTTGGGTAGTAGAGCCAGGGTTCAGCTCGATACTGGAAGTGTGGTGAAGATACAGGGGAAGTACTGTTTGGCTAGATTCGAGGTGAAGGCTGAACACCCAGAGCTGGAGGCGCCAGTGCATTTGGCGCAAGCCAAAAACCTGTTCTACAGCAGGATCGATGATGTGAGTCCATCCTTCTAACTGTTTGAAGAAATCTTTGAATATAAATAGACAAGTAGTTATAACAAAAACCACGAATGCATGTAAGACTTTAAATTTGATTTTGTTCATATCTTCCGCATAGTTCAATGACACTGTATGCGTATTAACAAGGTTTTATGCGGAAAGATTAGTATTAAATATATTATAATATTAAATATAGTATCAATATAATAAGAGGTAATGTAGCTAAAACAGTATTAGTTCCTAACTGCTGGATAGATTTAATGTTGCAGCTTATATTTCTTGAGGAAAATTGAGCGTTACTTAGCGTAAGGACGAAAGTAAGTGGGATACTAATTCATACATCGATAAGCTTTTAGCCGAGCTTGATAAAGTTATCTGAGGGTGTGTTTATACGGATTTATAGGGTTCAGAGATTCAAAGAGATGCTTGTGCTTGTGACTCAGCGTGTCCCGTTAAAGTGTTTTTACAATGTATTTGTAATTGTTTACGTGAATTATATTTTAGCTTTTATTAGGTGGAATCATGAAGCGTAAAAATAACCTTCTGATAGATGGATATACAAAAATTCTTCGTAATGTTATCACTTTAGCATCTCTTGGTACAAAATCCTAAAAAACGTTAACTCCCAGAGAAATGTTGCGGTGACTATTTGTATAAAATTGAATGAGTTATTAAAAAAAATCGGGGGTCCATTACTAAAAATACTTGTATGTATAGCCTGTCACTCCTACAACGGACATGATTTCAATAACACCCCACATACTGAAATCAGTCAGGCCGTTTGGGTTATGGAGCATGCCATGAAATGGAAATACTTATATATGCATACATACATACCCTCTAAAAACATCTGCCTCCTTCTGGCACAGTTAAGCAATAAACAAGACACTAAGCCGTATGGTAATTGGTTCAGCCAGGTCACTTCGTGCCGCGTTTTTCCACGCTGAGCTGGGGAGTGTGTGTCCCTGGACCCTGCCATGCTGATGATGTGGAGACCATCATCAAGGATGCCATTAAACACTATCAGCATAAGATCGGAGTGGCTGTCAGGGTCAAGGTCGATGATATTGACTGCCACACGCGGCAAAGCGGCAAGTGGTGGGAGAAATGGATGGAAGTTCCTACACTAGCGACGTTGTGAGTAGATTTTAAATATTTTTAACACAATACAAATAAAGTATTAATACTGAAATTAGTAGGAAGTTTATTTCGGATAACAACTATTTAAAAATTTAAAGCCATTTTTTTCCAAACTGTAACCTACCGTTTTCTGAAAATTCAAAAAAATTAAATATCACTAAAACGTAACTTTAACGAGGCTTTAATGTAATGCTTTCAAAATAATAACTCAATGATGAAAATTTGATGATCGGAAGTGAGTGACCACTAGTGCTTTGAGGCACCTTGTTATCGGTCTCAGTTATACAAGTTAGTTTATAAAAAGAAGCTTCTACACTGTGAAGGGAAATTAACATGTTTTATATACTACTAATAAAATAAGCTAAT
>LGAG01000613.1:780688-797239 GCA_001278395.1 Lerema accius | reverse complement strand
TTTAAAGCATATGGGTATGATAAACATTTCGTTTTTCAGCTAAATTTTTGAAGTACCTACCGTTTTGTGAATAGTGATGCACATTGTTAGATATATTGCTATTTAATCCGCTATGGCGCTTATTTTTTAGTTAAAAGGTTGTATTCTCGTGGTAAATTTTGTTTTACATGTAGATTTGTTTTTTATAACGGTTACGAACCCTAATATTAGGCGTATACTATTTTATGAAATCTATTTGTTTGCAGACAGTGAGCCATCCCATATGGTCATGGACTCGAGCTGGGTGGATCTTCACGGATAGCTTCTTGCTACTCAGTGGAGCCCTAAAGCGTCGGAACTCCCTCATCGAGATTGTCATATCACGGTATATAAGGTGAGTTTACAACAACCCAATAATTATCCGTTAAGATGCAATTCCGTAGTGACAAAGGACATACATAATATCTACAGAAAAAGAAAGCATTATACAAAGAACTTCTGTTATATAGAAACGCTGTACGCCATCTAGGAGTTCTTTTAGGTACTACAGAAACGTTTAGATACTAAATTGATCAATAGTAACAATAGTTGGTGCGACAGTAATTGTACAAATTGGAGTTTCGCGTTCTAATAACGGTCGTGTTTCGCAAAATGGATTTGCCTGATGTTTTTTATTAAGGACTAGCCTAGTACAAATACTAGAAGTACCCTACGGTACTGGGTAGTACTGAGATCAATTCCCGTTCGAAGTTGTCATCTATTTTTCACAAGTTGATCGAGTAGACGTTTTGCTGCAAAGCATAACTGTACCACAATAAATATCGAATAACTTTTACCGTACGAAATTCTCAATAAGTACATCTTTTTTATAGTTTTTCATACAAATATACTAGGTACTTGAAATTTACAAATTTATGGGCGATATTTTTTACATTTTCTTTAACGTGTACCTACCTTATCCACGCAAACTTAATCAGAATGGAAGGTAAATCATCCAAGTCGGTTAAGCCGTTCTTAAGTTATAGTCATTCAAACATGGGCGAATAATTTTTACACATAATAATAGATTTAGTAATGCCTGTGCACAGTACTAGCTCAATAGCATTGTATTTATTTAGTGATTCTATATCGCTAAATAATAACTTAAACAATCACTAGACATATTAATGATTTTTGTCTACAACAGCGTTCGTTTGTAAAAACAAAAATGACATTAGAATTTACGGTTTCTAATGGAAATATCATGACGTAGAAGTCGCAATATATTTTGTATAAATTAATTTAGTACATGCTGTATGACGCTTAGGGATAAACGAAGTGTTTCAAATTACTGAGGTAAATTTACTAAGTGCTTCTAACAGGTAGGTACTTGTGTGTTAGACTAACTGTGTCATGCTGTTTAATGCAAGTAATTCATGTAATGACGTGTTTGTCTAAGTAAATAATAGAAAATAATATGTATGTTTCTATTTTACATACATTTTTAGGTAAGAAGCTAAGGTAATTGAGATAATGTTTGTCCCTGCGGTGTGTTTTGTCCTTCTAATAAAATAGAAATATATTTTAATGATTTTTTTATAATTTTACGGAGAGTTTGATTTTGGTGAAATGCTACTGCACAGTAGCAGCCATCATATCGAATAGAATCTCATCATAAAGTAAAAGGTCCTGCAAAGTAATGTTTTCTGCCATTGCGACAAATGTTTTCACTGTGTTTCTACGTCTTATGACGTTTGTCGCGTACTATGGAATCGCACCTTTACTTCCGTTCATTGAGATAGATTTTTGTTTTATTTATAAGTCACCCTTGACAAGAGTCCACTTATACCTAGTATGTCAAGATCGACCTGGTTGGTTAAAGAACGTAAAGATGTTATTTGTTTATTTGTATATGTATTTAATACGTTGTGAAACAAAGTCATCGTTATGTTAGTGCAGATGAAAGCCAAGAGCACTAAAATGCATTATAATATGTTTAACGATAAACTCTCTAAGCTAAATTCACAAAGGTAACATCTGAGCTACATTTGCATAGCATTTAAGCAGTGATAGTAGTGATTTAGTTTGAGAGTTCGTCTTTGGCGCAGAGAAGTTTGGGTAGAAATCCTTCTTGCTTGTTTAACTAAAGGTATTAATTAATACAAGAAAAACAAAAAAAGTGTACCACTAACACGTGGTAGAAGTGAAACCTTCATTTTGGCTTCAAGACATTGAGACAAATATTATGACACGTGTACAAAACACCAAGTCACCATCTTTAAAACTTATAGCATCATCTATTATTACAGTTTGAAACAGTTTATTTCTTCCATTTCGAATTTAGTTTAGGTTTTATTAATAGCTGTCACTGTACTCAAAACAGTATTCAACATTTGACAAAATAGTACTACTGATGGGATAATAGGTGTCGCTAGTAAGAAACTTAGTAAGATACTAGTAAGAAACTAGTAGCCGAGAAGAAACATTGGATAATTGGATAATGGATTACCTCATTTTCTCGCACGTAATTTAGGTACTTGTTTCTTTTTACTGTCGCTTGTTCGTTTCATCAAGTTTCAAATCACAACAAAGCTAAAGAAGTTTCCACCTCAAACACCCGACTGCTGTATATTGGGGGGAGCCCAATGTCGCTCTCAAAATCGAGACGAATCCAATTACACCCCATCTGAAAACTGTTAAACCATTTAGGTTCTAGTCTAAAGCCAAATAAATGGACATACATTACGGTCGAAAAACATTTTATAATATCATACAATTTTATTTCCTACACCATAAGACCTGAGTCCAGGAGAGAAATAGTTAAGGGTATTCGAGAAGCTAAACTTTTAAGAAATGACAAAATGTCCTCCTTTTCAAGGTTAGCACCAGCACTTTTAGCCGTGACGTTGTTCTACGCTTACATATGGGACAACATATCCGATGGTCCCCTCTGGGGCACGTTGGTGACGAAGAACGCTGAGATCTGCCAGGAGAGCTGGTGGTGGAACATGCTGTTTATTCAGAACTACTTCAAGATGGAAGAAATGGTAAGCTAAGATTTTATACAATAAAAATATTTTTTTATTTATATTTATCTCCTGGCCCAGAAGTAAATTTCAATGAAAAGAAGGACTCCCGGGATCAATTAGTATATGTATAACGCAGGTACTCATTGACAAAGAGTACCAACCAATATTCATGCCAATATTATAAAATTCAAAAGTAACTCCGTCTGTCCGAGAATTTGGTGATTGGGTAGTTCGAATCTAGGGGAAGGATATACTCGTAAAATAGGTTTTATGTTAATTATCCGATTCCATGTGATGATTTGGACATTTATGTGTTCGATCGCCTGATGAATGATGTCAACCAAACGAAACGTAGATTTTTTGGCATAGGTACGTTTTGCGAAGTGAAAGTTCTTTAGAAATAGAAGTAATATTAGTAATCAAGAAGTCCTTAGCTCGTAAATAAACTCTGAGGAGGATAGTTTCGTATGAACAGTCTCGAAAGAGAACTAAGTCTTAACTAGGAACCAAATCAAACTTGAGACGTTATAAATGTAGCTAAGACGCTGACCGTCCCCGTTACCACTTAATTGAATTACACTAGAGCTTGGAGTATGTATACGTAATTTATAGAGCGCGAATGACTTAATAGAAAACCATATTTCATTTTCTGATCATGTTAATACTCGGCAATCTGATGGTTATGCCAGGAAAAAAGATACCGTAGTCTTTCGATTTTTCATATCTTTTGTTCAATGATATTAAGGGGTGTAGCTAAAACATGAAATTTTATATTAAAATTTTCATTTATTTATATTTTTAAGCAACCATACTTGGCCAGAAATGTCCAGAAAACCAACATGATTTTTTTAAGCTTTCAAAATAACTTTCGTCTATTAAACCCATTAAATCTTAATAAACGTCGATTGAAATATTCTTATACGTCGTTCACACATGTGCTTACTATTCAAAGCCCCTAATAAGCACTCTATAGTTATCATACTCTGAGGAGTAAAGCTTCTAACATTGCAATTTAATTTCAGTGCGCGCCGCAAACTCACCAACTCGCTTTGGATATGCAACTCTCTATCTTCGGCTGGCTAATCGTGTTACTGACCAGGACTGAGTCCTTGCTATCGAGGACACTGGTGCCAAGTGTTCATCTGGTAGCGGCGTATCTCCGGTACTCCACCGTCCGTGACCACAGGCTGTCCATGATCGCGTATCATGGGATGACGTGAGTTGTTCATCATCGTTATCATCGCAACCCATAACTGTCCCACTGCTGGGTTCGGGTCTCCCCTCAGTGTGAAGGGTACAGGCCATAGTCCACCACGCTGGCCAAGTGCGGGTTGGCAGACTTCACATTCCTTTGAGAACTTTATGGAGAACTCTGAGGTGTGCAGGTTTCCTCACGAGGTTTTCCGTCATCGAAGCAAGTGATAGTTAGTATCTAATACAACGTGAGTTGTTATTGATGATTTATTAGGTAATGTTCGTGGGTTTTTTGGAAATATTGGACTGGAAAGAGGTAGCTCGGGCCTTAGCGGGGAAGAGTTTTTAAAAATGAGAGATGCGGTCAGAGTATACCAAAAACAAACCAAAACTTGTACTACTTAGAAAAAAACAACTTGTTTTGGTGAAGCAAGAATTCGCGTCAGAATGTGATGATTACCTACTTATGACGGAATTTTTCGATTGACGAATCTCTTGGAAAAATGCTATGCTCAAATGTCGTTATTTTTACGGGAAAAACCGAATTGATTGTACCTTGAAATATTTGGTTTTAAGAACCATGATTGTGGTTATTACGATTCCGATTTGACGCACGTAATATTAGGGTTACTTATACATATTAGGTTGAAGTGCTTTAAAATTATTATAACTTCTACTTAGACGTCATATTTTAAGATTTACGTTCTTAGATATACGTTCTTAAGCTTTAATTATTTAACATTAAAATCGGTGAGATATCAGGAAAGTATATAATAAATATGCTAACGGCGAAACCGCGGAAAAAGTTTACTGGTTATTTTAATTTTTTTCCATTAACTAAAAATCAGAAAAGTGCGAGTTGGATTCGTACACAAAGGATTCCATTAGATAACAAAAAAAGAAAAAAAATGTAGCTCGTAAAAAGGTCCAAAAGAATCAGAAACTCCCATGAATGTTTACAATATTTTTAAGTATAGTGAGAAAATATATCTAATGTCTACGTGTGTGTCTACATCTAACGGCCCTTTATAAAGTCCCATTTTAAGATTTGTCTCGATGTCAATAAGCCGATCATTGATCACATATCACAAAAGATATAAAGCCTGGTACAGACGTACTGAAAGACAGGGCAGCCTTTCTAATACTTCTGTTGACACTATTTTGTAAAGAATGTTAAAAATTAAGATGCCTTTATTTAAGGAGCGTCCGTAAGATGCACCTTTGAGGGCAATAAACATTCCGATAAAAAAAGAGTTACATTTTTTGCGAAGACATGAATCATAACAATATTATCCCAAAAAAAAAATTGTTTATTTAAAGTAAATTCAAATTAAATTATTTGACTTAACTCATTTACATTTTCATTATTCTTTGTGATTTTGATACATCCTTATGTGTGTTTGTCACTCAACTACTCCTGAACCGGTGAACTGATTCAATAAAAATTCGGGCTTAAAAAAATAAGGATGGAGTACTTACCTGTTGTGGAAAGTTAAGCGATTAACCAAACTATCCTACTAATATCTTACTAATATTATAAATGTGAAAGTTTGTAAAGATGTTTGGATATTTGGATATTTGGATGTTGGGATGTTTGTCCCTCCTTCACGGTCTAACCGTTGAACGGATTAAGCTGAAACTTGGTACACAGATAGGTTGCATCCAGGAATAGGACATAGGATACATTTTATCCCGATTATAGGTTCCCTTGGGATGAAATCAATATTTTGTTTATCGACTTTTCCGCGGGCGGAGCCGCGGGCATCGTCTAGTAAGACATAAAATATGTTGCAAAAAAACGTCTGTATGGACTTCTAGTTAGCAATATTATTTTGTTTCTACAAAACTGCAAAATCATTGTATCATTTTATTTTTGCTCGGAATCAAAATAAACTTATCGATAACTGTTAATCAGTTTTTTAGTCATTTAAAACCACAAGAGGCCACAAGAGAACTCAAGAATGAGTATAATAGCTAAAAATATGTCTAGTTCTTAGTATTGCAAAAAACAGCAATTTTAAATAATTTTTCGACTTGCATAATAGCTTCGTAAGTAAAGTATCCTATGCGAAATGACGCCGTTAACATCGAGATTTAACCAAACGACAATTCAACATGCCGTAGAGTTAGAGTTACCAGACTCAAAAATACTTGAAAGAAATTGCCAGTTGTCGGAATTTACAGGTCATGGTTGTAACAAAAAAAAACAAAAAAATATTTTTTATTCTGTGAGGGTGCGATTCCTGTACTGGAGCAGATATTTATGGTATAGAGATATAGTGAATACTTGTTTTAGAGTCGTAGGTATTTTTTTATACAAGAAATTCTAGCGCGGGAGTATGAGTGTACTGACAGCGTAAATATTGCACGGTAGTCTAGAAACATTTGGCCAGTTTGACCGGTTCTATTAACTTAACACCAGATATGATCTAATAGATAATGTGTTGACAATAAAATTTCAAACGATAACTTGTTTCTAACCCTACGCCTGCGCACGTGTCGCGGGGCGAACTAGTTCCAAAACTGTTAAGCTGACACAACCCATAGCTGGCAAGATCCTTTTATCGAATAAATTTGCTTAGGACAGGATTATTCCTCCATCATTCTCGCGTAAGCTTTATGTGATCGGTACTTTGGTTTGAGTGTGTATCTAGTTTACACAGAGAGATTACGAGTTTTACGAAGAATGTGGAGTAGAACCCTATTTAGCTTAGTCACTGGCCGTTTACTCTTGTTATAGACTACGAGTATTTCCGTGTCAGGTGATAGAAGTCGTTTTAACACTAGGTATTTTACATTATAACTATTCTATTTTTAAGTTGACGGAAAAACAAAAAAAGAATTATGGTATTTTTTTTCATTTTATTTTTACGATCAACCGAAAAATATGTTTCAAAAAATTTATTTTGAATTAGGAACAGCTCATTTAACGGCCAAAATTATTTTTGTTGTGATAAAATATTAACGATTTAACTCTACATAATATAGTAAACAAACTGGTTTATTTACAAAAATATCTTGTTATAACGCTAGTTACAATAACTATTTAATAATTCCACGCTAAAAATAACTAAGTTAACGTCATTTATATACACGTCGGTCGTTTAGGCACTTAAGGCTGTCAATAAAGCAGTCAATAAATTCTTGATTGATATTTTAGCGTTATATCGTAGTTGATACTTACTCAAATTACGTCATATGTAAAGATTTTTAATAAGATACTTTTCGCACGTGTACCTATTATATAACATTTTTTATTTGCACATTAGGTACTTATACTTAAAACTCAAACCATATTTCATGTAATATAAATTTAACGTTATATGTTAGAATAAAATAAATTATGGCTAACTAGCCATAATTATAAAACTTATAATTATAAGTTTTACCACGCGGAAGATGTAAAAAATTCAAAATATTATCTACTTTACTGCATTCAAATAGTTATGTTCAAACTTTACTAAATTCATTAAATAAAAAAGTCGTAAAACCCAATCATGTGCGCGTCTTGCACATGATTAGATATTACAATTAGCTTACCTAAATATCTATTTATGTATCATTATAATTGAAGGGGAGCAAGCTCCGCCAGTATGGCTTTAGTGTTTTTTTCAATAAGCAGATAATTATGTTGTAAACACATTTGGCGTAAAGACAGTTAAAGTGCCCAATTGGCATATTTTTTTATAGATTAGGAATGAGACGGCAAATAAACATTGTAGACTAAAAGGAATCACTCAATGTAACACGGGATTCTTTTTCCGGTAGTTCCTATATTGTTATGTGTAAATTGTAAATAGCTTACATAATTATAGTATAGCCACAGGACTTAGCCATCCCAATTGACTAATGTAATTAATAGGTACATAAGAAAATAAATCCGAAAAATTCGAAGGTTATAATCCGAAAAATTCAATGATAGCTTTTAAAATAATGTCAAGAAAAAGATATTTCCGTAATTATTACACGATTATTAATATGTTACCTTTATGTTTTTGATGTTGAATTATTGTATACCTATTTTTTTTAATGTGAATTTACACCTAGACGAGGTCTATAAATATTGTAAAAAAAGTTAATAAGTAAAAAAATGCCAATGCGTTACAGACTGCGCGCACTAGAGGGTTACGTAGTTGCTTTGCTTCTTAATTTTATTAATCTGTTAAGCCTCTCTGTGATAGTTTTCTTACAGAAGTCATTAGGTATACATATATCCGACCTCCTAGGTCTTTTGTTAAAATTCATGTAAATCAGATCACACAAAAATACGGAAGATTGACGGAAACACAGACATTAATCATATTAGTAAATTTTAGGTAAATTCGGTTTCATTCCTCTTTACTGATAATTTCTTTATTAAAAACAATTTAAATTAATTTTAGGAATTGTTATCGAACTGTCCGACTTGTAACTAGAATGATAGGATTTTGTGGTAACCGTCCGAGGCCGACAAACCTCAAAGGTAGTAGTGGCCTCAAACCTCAAAACTAAACTAACCCAATGACTAAGTTTAGTTACCTACATAAAATACTCATCGAAATACGGAAATGTTTTTTTACTGAGTTAACTAGAAGTAATTAATAGAAAAACAAACTAGTCAGCATTGGAAGAAAAAAAACCTGGCTGCCAAAAAGTTAGGACGGCGTTATAATAAAAAATAATGGAAATAGAGACGATTCCAATTGTGCCTCTAAATCGTGAAATCCGTCAACCCGATTGGGATTTTCAAGTTGCACGGAGATAGTCTTAAAAGATTTTAAAAACATACAATTTAAATAATATAATCCAGTGATTTTAACCAGATACAGGTGAAAACTATTAATAATACTCAAAAGAAGGATCATAAATAATGTCAACGCACTGACATTATTATTAAGTGGGTACTTTATTAAACTAGATATTTTAGACACGTTTTTATTTTTTAGTAAAATGTTATCTAATATCTAAGCCATTAGCGTAAAAAATGTATAACGCACGTTTTAAATTCAAGTTCTTAAAGTGTTTTCAATTAAACATTTGTGAATTAATTGCTGGATAAATGTCCAACTTGGCAATAACATTAATTTATAGAATCAAGGGTGACGAGTGTTCACCATTATTTGACACTGGTTTAATCGTGTTTTTGAATTACTTACTCGGACTTTAAATTACAAATACAATAAAGTTATATTACGAGTTCGTGCATTTCTTCAGGCCTCAGTACTGATATATTAAATAAATAATAACACATATCCATGTATTTTAGGCGCATTTAGGTGCATGTCACATCTACCGAGAAAATTAGAATCGAATCCAGGATTCAATGGGTGATTAAGGCTTCTCAAATGGTTAAAAAAATCCTGACAATAGACAAAGTATGTACTTTAAAAATCCGACAGACAGACTAAAAAACCTTGCAAAATTAAAGAATGCTTTTATAGGTATTTTATTAATCGTCATATAAGTAGGTATTTGTAGTGACCTCTAATGTCAAATTTTATTTTGTCATAATGCAAAATTTTATTAATGCATTTCCGGCACGTTTAACCGTTAGGCACCACAAGAGATAAGTCGGAAATGTTTTGCGCAATATTACTCTTAAAACTTTACGAACGTTTGTTTCAATTTGACAACCTTTCCTTCGTAAGTTTTTATTTGATCATTTAAAATGCCCTGTAGTACTTATAATGTGTCCAATTTAATAATATTTACGTCCAAAACAACCAAAAGACAGATTCCATGATACGTTGCATGCGTCCTTATCGTTTTTATAACAACTATTTGCTGTCCCGTTCTTACTCTAAAGAAAAATAGTCTTTTTTGTGTTACAAAAAGTCATTTTGTGTCTTCACACCAATCGCGCTTATGACATAATTATGTGATATTGTAAAGTATCATTGATTGAATCCAATATTGCACTTTAAAAATTGAGTTAAATTTATTAACAAATAGTAAATTTTTAGTTAAATAAACGTTTATGTTAAAATTGCAGTGTCAGTCAGATATACAGGACGGCGCGTTTGAGCTACATGTCAATTTTCCATCGCTGCTCGCCGTACCTAATTGGACGTAGCTTGGGGCAAGCGCTGCGCCAGCCGGGCCGACATGGAAAGGTTTGTTATTATTAAAATATCAATTTTTATTTTATTCAGCATTCTGTCCAAATAAATAGTTCAATATGTTTCAAATTGCTGTGTTGCACAAATTTATTTAGCCAATAACTTATCGCATCGTAACTATGGATAATAGAAACAGTCTCAAAGTGGTTGTTTTCATGGCACAAAGCAAGTCTACAACGCTATCATAAGCCTCAATGTAACATAAGTTATGTTCAACAATACAAATAAGTACTAACAAATTTTTATTTCAGTTCTTCCTTACACTGGGATGGTTAGTCAGTACAGCGCTTTGGGGTCTAGTCCTATGGGCTGGATATGACTCAGGGTCAACAGAGTACAAATACAACGTCTCCTTTGCTGCCCAGTATGCAGCCTTAGCACCATTAGCTACAGCGGTAGCTCTAGCTTGGCTAATATATGTTGTTCATGCAGGATATTGTGGTTAGTATCTTTGCTCACTGTCAGCATACTAAATCTAATCCCTTTCCAATTCAGCTGTAGAGAACTAAATCCAAATCTGAGCGCGTTTGTTTCCGTCAGTACGCATAATGTGACTGTTCTTTTTTTTTAACTTTCTTTCGATGTGTTTTTATTTTTGTTATGCTGACTTTTTGTTATGTTTTGATTGATAATAACGGAAACAACATGTTTTTTTTAAATATCTGTTTTTATGTAAAAACCTACGAAGCAGGCTTTAACCAACTTATAAAATTAAACATTAAAACTAACAAACTTTTCAAGACCAAGTTTAAGTAGTAATTCAGCTATGTTTGGTTTTTAGCAGTGGCTACTTGACATTAGTGGATCGAATGTCACAACTTGACATACACATACATCTCTGTAGGTGGATTGCAAATTTTATGAAAATGCAAGATCTTTTTCGCTTATTTGCAGTTTACTTAACATGATCATTAACGTAGCTGCAATTTTGAAGCTCTCTTGTTTGTTTAGATCTTGTAAATAGAGACTGAAAATATATACACAAGCCACAACATTTATCTATTTACTATGCTATAGATGTTACTTCCTACTAAGCCACTGAAAAAAGTATTCCGCGCTACGTTCTGTGCATTTTTATCGTATTTACAATAAAATTATTTCAAAGTGTCCATATTTGATCTATGCTGTGATTAAAGTTTTTATTATTTGTTTCTATCATTTTGTTTGCAGGTTTCCTGTCCAAAATATTATCTTGCCGTCCTTTGCTTATAATAAGCAGAATCTCCTATGCAGTCTACCTCGTCCAGTTTGTAGTATTCTTTACAAATGCAGCTACAGTGAAAACATCTACTGAATTCACGTTAATGTCAATGGTAGAGTATACCTATAGATTAATTTATCATAATTAATTAATGGTAATATTATGATTGTAAAAAAATATTAATGTAACAAGTATTTAACAACTTTAGCTTTATTGCATTAAGTTCTTATATTTCAGTTTTATTTTTAAATTATTTAACAGACTTTTTAGAGGTATTTTGAAATTAAAATTAATTATTATTATTTTTTAATTCCAGATTGATTTAAAAGAAATATCTATGATACTGTTATCATCAGTTATCCTTACGGTTACTTTGGTAACACCAATGCAATCGCTATACACAATGCAGTCATCTTCGGAATCAAAAGAAGACGATCAAAATGACGAATCAAAAGAACCCGTTGAATCTAACACTGAACAAGAAGGAGAGGAAGCGGATAATAAGGGTGAACAGGAAGATGAGGAACCTTCACTATCTAGGAAACATTCATTTATAGCCCATAGGGAACATCTAGAAGAAATACCAGAAGCAGAGGTAGAATATGAATCGCAAAGAGATTCTAATGAGGGGTTAGAAGAAATCTTAGAAGAAGAGGAGGACGATTCTTTGCATGATCATTTAGAAGATGACTTGGAAATTATTGAAGAAGAACAAGAGCAGGATCAAGGAGGAGAAGATGATTATTGGGCTGATAGAAGAGAATATATTCCTAGAAGATCATACTCAAGAAATTCCGATCGCGATTTAGATGAATGGGAATGGACAGCAAACGGACAGGGACGAAACGGTGCTCAACATTATCGTAATATCAGATAGCGAAACTATAAAAAATATGTAATAATTTATTAAAATCCTTCCAAATTTAAAGGCTTTTTCTTTTAAATATTAATGAGAAATACTTAATATTGCATTATCATAGTACATGTTTAGGTAAATAATAACATTAAAAATTCAATAAAATCTGGCAAGTGCAGGTCACGTATCCTTATATCATTTTTACTTAAAGTTAAGTTTGACTCACTGAAACGCTAAAGGATCAAAGAATCAATTACAATTAGCAAGAACAATGCAAAATCGCAAGCAGTTGAGTGGGAAGCGCCGCCATTTATAGGTTAAAAACATTTAATAAAAAAATAACATGTAACATAAACGTATTCACGAACAACACACAGATCTGGGCATGACACAGCTATACCCAATTTTTTAATTTTAAATTTAACTATTTAGCTGGTAGAGGGGAAGGAGAAAGCTTTCAGTTCGAAGCTTAGTATTTGCCAAATGGATCTTTAAATAAAAAAATAACTGTTTCGATTTTTCACAGAACTGTAATAAAATAACGAAATGATAAGCTCATAAAGATGGCTCTATAATTATAAATACCTGAACTAAATTGCTCTTTCTTTTTAATATTTAAGATGTTAAGGAATAATGCTAGAGAATACCAAGAATCCTTTATTATTATTTATATTTCTTCTTATTATTAGTTCTTCGAAGCAATGAAAAATTTGTTTTAATAAAATTGTTGGTATCGGTAACTAAACTTAAAATATCCGGTAAGAGACTACTGCCTATAAACTATTAGATCGAAAATGACGAGTCGTTTTGCGATGAAGTTCTAATACCAAGCAAAAGGCGATAAGGAGCTAATAATATCCTGGTCTTCCGGCCAACGATTGAGGTCAATATTTTAGACTATATTTGGGCAATATAGAATTTTTTAATGGATTATTGTCGTCATCATTATTTCGTATCACGTTAAAAACTGACAACAATTAAAAAAAAATCTACAAATTACTATATGTATAATTAAACCTTTTTAAATAACAAACCGTTGCCTAGAAACAATATGTTAGATATTATGTCTTCATCGAAATTCTATCATTGTTCAACGTCCTAGGAATGACGCTACGATTACGTGCGAACAATGAACGGATAATATTCATAACGACAAATACTGAGTGGACAAGGGTCAGTTTATTTGTTTCATCGTACCTTGAAGGTTGTATACCAGTCCGTTTTGAGAAGCGGCGCGCGCGCACGCCTCAACCATGTTCGCGAAAGTTGCAATTATAACGATCGCTTGCGCGCTGATTGTCAACTGTCAAAATCACACAGATAACATAAATAGAGACAAAGAAGTTTTAAACCATCCCTCTACTACTTTAAATTCAAATAGGACTATAGCTTTGAATGCATCAATTTCAAACAAAACTGAACATGCCGGTCTAGACGAGAAATTAATTGCAAAGCTAGCTGACTCGGTAGAAAATGCAGCTGTTGAATTAAAAAATGTCAATATTGAGCGGACTGATACAAAAGACTCATCGTATAATAAATACGAGGAGAATTTAGCAAATTTTGACCCAGCGAAATTCAAACCTGTTGACGAATCTCCAGATTATGCGTCCTCTGTTGTGTTGGCCAGTGATCTGTTATCTCTTACGAGTGCTGTCGCTAATGTGAAAGAGAAATCGTGTAGGGAACAGGGTTATAAGTTCCTGAATGGGCTGTTGCAGAATAAAAGATGGGCCTTGAAGAGTAAGTACAATATTACTACATATCACTTATTATGTAAACTAATTATAGGTAGTAGGTATTTAAATTGTTATTACGAGTACTTTGTTATCTTACGGAACGTGTTATTCTTTAATTTTACGCAACAATTGACATTCCCCTTAACTGCTCTGAATGTTTAGAATTGAGTCTAGGATATTAAATATTCCAGACAGCAACAGTCAACAATGTCATACGCTATCATTAATATGTATGAAAATATACATAATATGACTCTAATTATAATATTATGAAGAAATAGGTTCTGAGTTTTAAGTTAGCACATTCAATCCCTATGAAATGGTGTCATCAACTTGCTAGACCAAAGAAGTTAAAAGACGATTAAGTACGTTATATGTCTATAAACTTCACCAGGAAAAGGATTTTTCAATATACGATTTTCAATTTGTCCCTAATTTCCTATGTGAACGCTTGACATCAATACCACCTGTTGGTAAGTTGCGATGAAATAAAAAGTAAAATGTTTAAAATAGACCTAAAGAACAAGAGAATTAAGTTATTTGTTAGAGGTTATTCTCGTAGTTTTAACTTTTGGAATATGTAAGCAATTATAAACTTTAGTAAACTGGTCATTTAAGTCAAAAAATTGAATCATAAACATACAATTAATATAGCACTTGACACATCCAGTTATCTCCGTAACACGTGTACAAAATTTCAAATGAATAATAAATCGCAAGTTTAGACACATTTTAATTTAAATTATTTAATCACAAATTTCAAGGCAACACGAAGCAAGTATAAAAAGCATACCTATTCAGTTCTTACTTCCGACGATCAAAACTACCAATGTTGTAAAATTTTTGCTGAACATTAAAAAAGTTTAAAACAAACAGTAGGTAACAAGATTAATAGCTGGTGCGTTGAAAGTGTTCCCAAGATTCACGTCCACTGGCAATGTTCCTGACGCTTCATTTTTCATTAAAATTGAACGCAACTACTGGATTTACTTCCGCGTTGCAAACTCGGACAACATCATATAAAAAGTATAAAAAATAACTTAAAAATGCACGATATCGTTTGTTTGTTTACTAGGTAAGGAAATATAAATTTGCATCTGCTCATTTTCTTTGTTCAATAAATATATATCTTGTTTATCACATTACACATAATCATAATCGGCGTTCTGTAACATTCGGCCGAATCCTAAGGGACCGTGTGGAATGATATTTCATCACCAACCTTAATTTAATATCCTCTTTAGTAATGCTTTCTTTTTCACCAAAAAACGGTGATACGAAATGATACTAAAAAAGGCAGATAAAAAATAAAATTTATTCGGGGAGTACTTAGTATTATCTATATAAAACAAGGCTTATTAGTAAGAAATATCTTATTAAGAATTACCATAATATCCCGCCCCCAATAGGTCCATCAGTCGGCGACAATACCGATTTTCAATGATAGATATAATGTATACGAGTATGTATAATGTTGTTAATGATATATGTTTGTACATCATAATGTCCAAGGGTGGTACCAAATTATCTGGTGACACATCTGCTCGTTTACCGATTTTTATCGTCAAAAAAATAGTTATAAATTGTAATGGCATTTTTGGTGCTTACAGCATTTTGGACATGTCATCATTTGGCGTGGAAAAGATCATACTTTATCTAATAAAAATGTTAACTGACTGATAGACACGGTACAGCTTAAATGAATGGATCTGGAAGCATGAAACTTGGAACAGAGGTTCCTTCTATGGTGTAGGGGAGCACTAAGAACGGCATTTAGGAAATTCACACTTTAAGGGGGGGGGGCGTTGTATGAAAATTAACCAAATTTTAAAGCAAGCAATATGAAAATTGGTATTTAGGTTTGTGGTTGAAAGGGATAAAAAACCTAATTCAACGATTTTTTAAATCAACCCTTAAGGGGGTAAATATCACCGCAAAACTATAATTTCCGCAAGCAAAGCTGCGGGCAACAGCTTGTACGAAATAAAAAACTATTCAAGTAAAATGGCTATGAAACCTTTAATAATACTGTGTACTTAAGAGAATGGGGAAATAGAATTAAATAACAAACCAATATAACGGTTGTTTGTTTTGGTTCTTATATATTTTTAGCATAACCAGTTATTAAAAATTTCAATGTTAATGTCATTGTATTATTGTACTTACACCAGTTACTGTAGAAGTGATCAAGTTTATTTACGTTTCCTCATAATATTTATTCTTGTATGTAGAACAGAACTTAAAAATTATCTACGAGTATTTATCCACATTGAAATTCGAAAGATCTGTTTGTGTGTCTGCCTTAATGTTACTGTTATACGCCTAAACAACTGGAACGATTTATTTGAATATAGAAATATATTTGAAGATAGAAAATAAATCGAGTTCTTTAATGGGTATTTAGTAATTTTCCGTTAGGTGAAATATTGAAGAACTAGTGGACCCGCCCTCGCTTCGCTTCGGGAAACCTACGCCG
>LGAG01000613.1:764371-780458 GCA_001278395.1 Lerema accius | reverse complement strand
ATTCGAAAAACCGTTTATTTTTATATTTAAAAATATCTAATACAGAAAGTAGTGGTAGTACCTAAGTAGTAGAAAGGTCAGAAAATTGCTGAATTGTAGTGTCCTTGTAAGTTTAATATAAACATATTAAAAAAGCCTATTGATACGATGTGGTTTAACTACATTTGGAGCGTAACATATATTATTATTATCATTCATAAACAGATTTAAATTAGAATAGATTAGTAGACTTGTATAAAATTATACTTGCTTTGCTCTTCCTGGATTATTTATTTTAAATAAATGAAATAATTGTTTAATAAACCACATTCTATGAATGTTGACCTTACAAGTTGTGGGCGGAAGCAGTCTAATTTCAAGTATCAAGGGAGCCATTATAATTGTGTTATGTTGGATTTTTTTATTGATTAGAGTGAGTAATTCTATACGTAAATATATTAACATCTTGGTTTAATATAAAGGTGGTTAGAAGTAACAATAAGTATGTATTCACAAAATTGTCTTTGATAGCGTGATACGGGTGGTTTTTTATTCTTAAAATATTGTAACCTAGTTTATATCTTAGTCTTATCTTTCAGTCATTAATAAATTCACAACACAAATTAATTAATTTCGTCAAAGAATTTTCTATTAGAGAGTTATTCGACACTAAAAACAAATTGGGTGATAATCAAAAAACGTATCAATTACCTGAGTCCGTCAACTATCTTCCAAGGTAACGGTTGCCATAACAATGAAAGTAAAAAATTTCTATTGTCTAATTTCTAAAAAAGTATTCAAAACTCTCTTATTGATAACACTAAGGCTAGCCATAAATGGAATGCTATAAGCAGTCGCAGGAAGGATGTGAAAGGAAAGAGGACTAGAGGGTGATCCCCTACTCGATGGACGGACACAATTAAAAAAGCGCCACCTTGCACAACTCCATCAGACTTTCCCTAAATAGAAAAGCCTGGCGAAGTACGGTGGTAGACTGTCATAAATGACCACACTCCTCAGTCATGAGGTAGCGAATATGATAATAAGGAGTCGCTGCTATCAGTTACAAGCAGTCAGCTTGCTTGTATTTATGAACCCTCTGATTCTTACTACTCATGTATCGTCGGAATGCACACAACTTCTTAAAGCTGACTGTGATTCAAACAATCGATCTATGGTCATTGTAAATTAGGAACTATAAAAAAATACAGTAGCAAAAACATTTGTGCTTATATAAAAATTCAAGTGCATATTTTAGAATAATTTTAAAAGCCGGAGGTGATTTGATTTGCAAAGTGAAATGCAAATTTTGACACTGAACTAATAATGATATTTGGATAGCATTCAAGTTGTATATTGTAGTATAATTTAATTACATATTATATCATTTTATGCGTGGATTTATTTCAATACAAATCTGTCATCGTGTGGGGTATCAAGGCTTGTAGCTTTACGGGGCTTTAAGATAGCAATTACATTTATATGTAAAACTAATAAGCTTCGTATTGTAATGAACATTTTTTTATTTAATTAATTTTTACGATTCTCTAGTCTATTAGAAACTCGTAATAGATTTGCCGAGACTATTATAATTTATTATCAAGACTATAAAAAATGGTAAAATAAAATTAGGGTAGTTCCCCAACACTTAAACTATGAATGATTTTTTTTGATGGATTTCCCATACCTAGTACTGAAGTGTCATAATCACTTCTAATAAACTCGATATTCAATTATTTTTTTGCATAGATAACATAAAATTTTATGATCTTTTTCATGAATAACATAATCAGTAAAGTGTATATAGCCTTCTAGAAATATAAGGCTATCTCAAATTTTTGTATCATGTTATCATAAGAATTAATTACCTTATAATGTTACATAATTTATTATCAGTGTGTTCTTCAACTTTTTCCTAGTTATATATATTTTTAATTTCGATTAGTAAAAACCTCTAAGTAACTTATCTATGCAGTCACATCGTAGTTATAAGATTATTTGAGAAAACATTTTTCCTAGCCAATTTTTATTTTATTTCCTTGTATTACAATCTTTAATTTTTAAAACTTGTTTTATAAATGCAGCATTTAAGAATATGTTTTAAAGCATCTATATAATTTAAGAACTTTTAAAATACTGTTAAATGAAAGAACGCATATTTGTATGAAAATGCTACCGAAAATCGGACTTCAGATACCCGTTCGTATGTATGTAGATTACATAATATAATAGGCTTGATAATCAACAGAAGTGCTAACCAGACCCAATTGTATTCACAGTTGGTCAAATCATGTCCGCAATTGGAGGTCGGTAGCCAAACCCTTAGGTTTTATCATTAATCACTATCAATTGGTAGGTGGTTCTCCAAGTACGGGTTAGTAAGGCTCTGATTTATTGAGCAACTAAGGATTTCGCAAAGGCTCGCTAAGTAGAGCCATTTTGTGATATAGTGCTATGTAAATAGAATACTTTATCTATTAACACATCCTCGTTATATGCTCATTGTTTAAATTTTTCATTTATCTGTCTTTCATAATTAGTAACATAATATAAAAGGTTACATATGTATGTATATAAAACTGTTAAACTAGACAGACAGCAGCTGTTGTTTTGCAGCATATTTTAAATGTTGATTGTTTAATTTTACGCACCAGTTCGTTCCGATTTAATCTTTAATGTAATTTAATGTACTTTTGTAAATATTATGTAGTACATTAAGGAGCTTCTAGTAGGAAGAATCACAAGATTTGAAGTCTTGTGGGCTAAAATATGAAAGTTGGCACCTTTATTGTAACGTATTTATTATTCTAATGGTATACAAAATATTCCCATTTAAAATAATGTAGACTTGCTGATGTGGTTTTTTATTATACCTTCCGGCTTAGTGTGTTTTGTTTACTCCATAAATAGAGTAATTGCGATTCCAGATTTTCTTGTTTTTCATACAAAATTACCTATTTTTTTATATTCTTGGAAAAAAACATTCTCGAACCCTAGATTTAGGGCGTTATTTAGGTTTTTCCCCTAGACATTTATAATAAAAAATATTCAGTTTCATTTATATTAAATTTTCAGAAAACTCTGTCTTCGCTAAGACTTAAATTAGATTGCAATTTCCGATAAGAGTATAAATTAAAAATTCGTAGGTCCTCACTAGAGTTTCTTATGTAATGGGTGGCATAGCCAATATATTATATGTATATATATATGATCACGTCTACTGAGACCGAGTACAGACACACAAATTGATCATGTAAAATGCTGCCTCTCTGGGAATCGAACCCAGGACCTACTGAACGACGCGACGCGACGGTCATTCATGGTAATCATTGCGTCATTATGGGTCGTAAATATAATATTTTTAGTAGGATATATCATATTCGTGTTAATTGCCGCACTCAGTGTAATTATCGAGTGTTTCAATGGGACATTATTCGCATTGTAAATTACTCGTAAATTTAAAATGTTGCAAATTGTTTTAACAAATAGCTCACCATGGTAATAATATATACAGAGACAATGACATGTTATAATACGTGCTGGGTTTGTCTTTAGCAGCATGTCTCTGGTATTTAGGTACATTTTTAAGAATCATGCAGGGCGTACAAATTTGAAAAGACTTAAATTTTACGTGGCAAAGAATGCAAAGTTTTTTATTTAAATCAAGTATAACATAAATATGGTTATTTTTTAATGCACTCGTGTTATAAATGACAGCAAACAGTCTTTGCGACGAAAGTCATAGACAGTGACTTTGACGTTGACATTTTATTCTAGCCAGTATATCGAACGAGTCTGTACCTAATCTATTGTTTCATATATTGAAATATGGTCGAATTTTGACCACGCAGCGGGCCTTCTAGTTCTTGTAAAACCTTCGAATTCTTATTGACCACGGAGCGGGTCTTTTTAAAACCTTCGAGTTCTTAAGGTTTTCTTATTTCTCCTGTCATGTATCATTATGTACGTATATGCAAGACGAATGCTCGTGTTTACATTTGATTCTACAACAGTGACTGCGTATAACATTGAGCAAATAAACGTGACTCTACTGTAAACATGCGGCATTTGCAGAAGGAAGTTCTTCAAAAGTAGGTTTCGATTCATTTGTTCATATTGCCACTTTTGTACCTTGTATACATTTCTTTCTTTTAAACAAAATCATAGTAGGTACATAGTGCTTAGGTCCGTCTTTCATCATCATCACAACCCACAACTGTCCCACTGCTGGGCTTGGGTGTACACTTACATTGTAAACGGTACAGGCCATAATCTAGCACTCTGACCAAGTGCGGATTGGCAGACTTCACACACCTTTGAGAACTATGGGGAAAACTCTTAGGTGTGCAGGTTTCCTCATGATGTTGTCTGTATGTATGGATGTAATTTATATATTTTGTTATGGAAATAGATCGAAAAACATCTTTGTTATGGAGTCTGTTCCAGCTATTATACGTAACTAAGAATCTCCCTTATTTTGATGATATTGTGTTAGTTAGAAGATGCCGACAAAATTTCGTCATTAGATATACCTCAATCAGCTCCAAAGCAAAACACTATAATTAATTGAAATCTAAGGGAATTCCGAGCGTTGTTATGTTCAGTAAAAACTTGAATAACAAATCAATTTGAATAAAATTGATATATTTTAATATTGGGTATTTTGCGGTTGTTTTTATTGTCGGAACAATTATTTTAATTGCAGCCAGATTGCTAATAAATGTTTATGTTGACGAATTAATGATAATGTTATTTTTTTATATTGCGAAATCAGGCGGATATTTTACAAATCGAAGTTGATAAAAATTCAAAAATAAATTTATACTTATTATACACTAAATAAATTTATTTTCTGAATGACACCTGATTTATTGTAGTAAAAAAATGGACATGTATTAATTACGCAACTATAAAAGACTATGTAATGTTTTTTTTCTTTTTACATACTCGTATATCCTCGCCTTTATTGCAAAATAGGACTTCTTAATAAAGGATCGTATACTATATAATTGTTGCGGTCCTTCTCAGAAATGTCGGCTCCTAAAAAATCTATCTATTGTAGATTATTAAGTTATTATTAACGAATATTATTGATGATGAATGAATGACTAATCATAATTCATGATTACGTAATTAACTACCTTTTACCTCTTTTTTCGCAGTAATAAAAACGTTTCCTAAACAAAACGTATTCTAGATTACGCCATGTAACATATTTATTGTTATAATTTGATTTACTCTTTATACTTTTGAAGAAAGATAGCCATCACATTCATATCTCTTTATGTAGTGAATACATAATATTTTTTAACAACTACTGATAGTTATTAAGAAATACTTTTATAATCAGAATAGCCCATATTACAGAGTACAGTTGGAATTGAATCAAAGATCTATATTATTGTAAATTGTAAGAGATTGGTTTAAACGCTACAAGATATAAATCGGGCAAGTTACCGGTAATCTAGTTAGACGGTGGAACGTAGTTATTGCGCAACGAGAGAGACATGACGCAATGAGTGTTGTGGTCTAGATAGATTTAGGCTGTTCAAATTAATAAGTATAATATACTAGAGTCTAAGTAGATCTAGATTCGTGAAATCAAGTTATTTACAGAATATGATAAAATTCATGTTGGAAATAAAACAATCTTAGACAGGTAGGTACTATGTTTAGTAAAGGATAGTTGTTTTTTAAGTCTACCAAAGAAATCATGGAACAATGAACACTAAATTAAACACATTAATAACTTTCTGTGTTCAATGTTCGGCTTAAAATATGAAGAATAGAATAAGAGGGGTGATGCCAAAGTTCAATAAACAAGCTGTATTTCATATCAAAACTGATTGCTGATTAAAACACAAAAAGGTCAACAATCTACAACTCTTGAATTTTAGGGTTCTGCAAAAAAATGGAACCCTTATTGTATCGCCGTAATCATCCGGCCGTGTGTGTGACTGTTTTTCCGTCGTGTTAGCTCAAACCGGTTTCAGGTTCTGTATCACACTGTAAACATAAATATCTAGTCGACAAACTGATAGTTTAATTTTTTTTTAAAAGTATCTCCCCTCTGCCCTACAAGCAAACTGGGGATGATGATTTTTTTTCTCTTTTACCATATAGGGTGGGGTATCGATAGATAAGTCATTCAAAAACATTATTGGTTTGTTAAGACCATTTTTTGATAACCAGATCAATTTGGCAAATAGTAAGTTTTAAAGTGCAAATTATGGTGGGAGTGAATTTTCAAACCGTTCTACCGACTCAACGGTTGATTTTATTAATCTAAAAAAAAATCACCTAATAACCAAAATACCTATCTATAACATTTCTAAGTTTCTAAGTTCGTGGATTTCCCACGCATAGGTGGCTCAATAGATTTGTGTAATCGAAATAACAACGCGGAATAATGACGCGGAACCCTACTTACGTTTGGCTGATTATTTGAATATTTTTAAGTTAACTAATTAAACGAAGGTGTGAGTTCGGTCTTCGTTCATTAGTGTCATTGCCCCCGAGTAAATAAGTCCTAGTTCAGACAGCGGAAACCGCGCGGATACTAACCCCGCGGTTCCACAATCCGCGCGGACAAGTGTGAACAAATTAATATGCGCTAATGTAAATAGGATCCGTGCGGTCGAACTGCTTGGTTTGTACCCGCGCGGATTTCGCTGTATGTGAACTAGCACTAACAAGGTCCAGTTTTTGATATTTACGATTTTTGCTTATTAATTTGCTTCGTCACTAAATGCATTTATCTGTTTTTAACGAGTAAAATTCTAACATTAAACCTTAAATAGAATAAATAATTAATATCGCATTCTATTATGTATTTTTAAACGACGTAATTAACCGATTAATGCGATTAGCGGTACATTACATTTTAGAATGTCCCGTAACGTTTGCTGGATAATTTATTGCTTGAAGGTTATAATTATTTTTTCCGATAATATTGTATAATTGATTTATAACCGTAATAAAAAAATCACGTTTAGTACGCGTCGGACTATGTGTATTGTAGAGTTCTAGAGTAAAATGGGTATAATAAATTAATAAACAAAAAATAATGTTACTCATTGGACAGTTAAACCTACGGAATCTTGATAGATCTTTATAAATTTTTTTATTTTTTATTTTGTCATAGTTATTAATATCTCACTCAACAAACGTCAAAAAAAAATAAAAAATTGGCGACCTGGGTATCTTAGCGTATAATAAGTTGATGCCAACAAAAAACATAATTGATCAATAGTTTAGGAGAAACTCTCGCAAAAGTAGCCGAAACAGAGGTCACTTTATATTTTTTAAGATACATTAAATTGTATATTAAATATTTGGACAATATGTGCCGCTGCTTTGTATTAAGTAGATTAATTTTTTTTTTGGAATAGTACTATTAAAGGCAAAGGACGAAATCCTGCGCAAAAAAGGCCAATTCACTAACATATATCCAAGCCTTAAGATATAAACAAATAAACGTTCGGAACATTGGCTCAAGCCATTGAAGAACATTCACTCAAGCTAAACATAATATAAGCACGTACTACATCTAGTGTGTCCAAGATGAGATGGAATTCCGAACCACATTCACGTTCCGTTCGTCTACTGCATTTCCTGTTTGTATAATTGATCAACGCATCATTGCGACTACATTCTTGTTTAATCATTACATTTAGTTGCTTCGAAGTTTCTAGATAGAGATTTTACTTTGTGTTCTGTACAGGTTATTAGGGATAATAATACAATAAGCATTTTTCACTGACTTGTTAGTACGAGGATCAGGTCTAGCAAGTGGGTTATATTTATCGTGTCTATATAACGCTATCTATAGACTCCTCTTTGCGAGAATTTTATAATATCAAAGCCTCCCTGTCATGCCACCTCTGCATGTATAACATTTAATGAAAAAAAGTACTTTTATAGTTGTATTTTGCATTTAGTTGTCTAACTACTAGCATAGTTAATTGAATTGTTTGAATTGATTGAAATGTTACTTTATTTCTTTTTTTTCTTTCTCAAGTAAAATCTTGTAATATTGAGTTATGAACCTCACTGCAATCTTTACTTAAAATATATTTTTATCCTTCAAGAGCAGTCAGGTGAAAAGAAATCCTGGGCAAATTAATTGCATGATTAATTAACGTCATGAGTTATGATAGCCATATAAATAACATAATATTTTATTAGATTTACTTACTATTAACTAACTGTCGAAAAAAAAATTTAACAGGTTACAACCTTGTCTAATTAAATCTTAATAAATTTGAATCGCAAAAACGTTAATTGGCATTGATTATAACATTATGTTAATTATTTCGGAAGTAATTGAAACAAACTTGAACTTGACATTATTGAGTAGTGTCTGCATAAATTTTAATTACTTACAACAAGGTTTTTGCTATCACTAGATTATTCAAACTATTACTCACCAGAGTCGGCAATTATTAAAAAAAAAATACACAACTGTGTCAAAAAAAGGAGGGATGGGGGAAAAGGGAGGATGCAAGAAGAGGGGGAGAAAGGACGTTTGTCGATGCGTATGTATGTATGTATGTTCTTAGCACAGTTTAATAGTAATACGATGGAAGTGGTTAGTTGAAAGTAAGTAACGAGAAAAATTATTTGTCAGTTAAAAATAGATACAAGGTATAAAAATATTGTTGTTCTAAATTCAGTTCAAGTTCTGAACCTATCTATCTACTAAATCAAAATCGAATATTTATTACCTATATAAAAACTAAATTAATATTATTTTAGACAGTTTCTGATTTATAACCGATTATGACAAATACCCTCAGAAACGAAGTTTGCGATGAATCAAATAGTTGATAGATTGTTCGATGACAAATATTCTGGATTTGAAACAGCGTTTAATATTTCAAACGTCGAATATTACCACCCAGAGATTATGCCGTCTCGATTGATTAATTTTCAAATGACGCATCTACGTCGATGAATATCGACCGTATTTACATAGCGTTACATTCTAGAACACTGTTGGAAAACAATGACATTACGCGTTTCGCATATCAACTGAACATGTCATTATTATTCGTCTGTTAAACGCCATGTGGCTGTGGACTTATGGTTAGATCGATGTAGCGTCGTTTTGTGACGTCACTGCTACCTATTTTCGTGCGGATAGTGGTATACAAGCATAAGCGTTATTTTAGATGCTTTTACTAGGAAGTGCGGCTACACTCGCGTATGACGCAATTGGCGCGGCAGCCTGAAGTATATGCGTGCAGTCCGATCGGTCCGGAAGCAGTTGCTTCATAGTCGAATATGTAGACTTCATCGAGCTGTCGAAGTTACTGCTTGCCAAAGCAAGAGTCAAAGCATATGATGCGAATAGACTTTGCTAATTGATGATAACCCATTTATTAAAAAAAAATATAAGTACTTGTTATTAGAAAGCTCAGAAACATATAGAAAAGTTTGCTAGGAGTCACCCACCCCATTTACCGTCCACGCTCGCTATTGCTTAATTCGGTCAATCATTCACAAACGACGCCAGTTGCGAGTCTAAGAACACTTCGAGCTATTACCCTACATGTTACTTAGCCAAAGTGCTTTCTAGACATCCGTTTTAACCCTAAATTAATCGTTATATAGATGTCAAGAGGTTTAGTGACCGAGAAACACAAACGTTTCAAATGCACAATACCCTGTGGGTTCATTCTCCTTAATAGGACCCGAACGTGTGCTAAACAACGTCTTGATTTGCTCAACAACTTTGTAATGTATACTGTCTTTAGGCGTCTTGCCTTCGTCTTTGTGTATGCAATCATTAGGGTCTGAAGTAATTAATATGATAGTGACGTCTGGCTCACTCAGCGTCAAGGCACATATCAAATATTTACAGAGTAAATTTATGCAAGGTAAATCTCAATTTAGTTTAACAATTTCGTGCAGCTTAATTGTTGATAAATTAGGTTGAAGTTTTTGAATCGATACAGTATTGAAAACATAGATTTAATTTGAAAGGGTACGGTTCTTAGCTAAAAAAAGCACAAGCGAGACCGAATTTATACCGAATATCATGGCTAAGAAGGTAATATTTTCAATACAATTATTTTATTTCGATCGTCCTTTGGATTCTAATGCCAGCAGAAAAATTACAAAAGTATCTTTGTCTTCTGTCATGCACTCTTAGTAACATAGCCGTAGGCTTATCAAGACAATATTTTTAAAGTCCCTAGCTGTTACAGCTATTGCAATGCTTCTCCATAGGTACGGTTGATGACGTCACTAGGACATTCAGTAAAAAAATGGGGCGGAAAGAACACTGCCGCCAATCTCATGAAGTAAGGACCAGTAAGGTTGTAAGAGCCAAGCAGAGCCTGCTAGATTTTAGTACTAATTAAAGCCTAATTAGTTACGCTACAGTTCACAAATACCTAACGGCGATACTGCAATAATATCTACAATTCATCATCATCATCATCGCAACCCATAACTGTCCCACTGCTGGGCTTAGGTCTCCTCTCAGTGTGAGGGGTATAGGCCATAGTCTACCACACTGGCCAAGTGCGGGTTGGCGATTTCCACAATTAATTACACAATTTAGGTCAATAACAAAGAGTAGTTGCGTCGCGATCTGAATGTGATTTGTGAGTCAGCGATACTCCCGAATGTCTACTTAGGCATTCGCGAGGAGCACCAAGGTCGAGCAAGGAGGGACTACTTAATGAAGACGGAATGGACCACAGTGAATGGAATAGCGTATGCCACGAATACGCATATAG
Organism: Lerema accius; assembly: GCA_001278395.1. NCBI lineage: Eukaryota > Metazoa > Arthropoda > Insecta > Lepidoptera > Hesperiidae > Lerema > Lerema accius. The sequence goes on along the minus strand of LGAG01000613.1, from coordinate 769,731 downwards.
CGTATTCCACTATTCGCACAGCGGTTGACTGTGATGATGTGATGTGACGATGACTGTGCTTTCCACATGCTTTTTAGGGTTTCAGGTAAAAACGGAACCCTATTACTAAGCCTACGCTGTCGGTCCGATTCGCATTTGGTCGACTTTTACACTTACACACACACACTCGCCTTTACACTCGGTTTTTCTCGCAAACTGAAGATGAGCATGCGATATTGAGTATCGATTCGAGTGCGTTCCATTGGCGTTTATGTTGCTTCAAATAAATAATAAACGAGGACGTGGTGTTGTTACATTTTTAGGTAATATAGGCTTATTACATTATTCCGTCGTAGAGTTTTCTAATTTTCATATGCAAATTAGTGTCCTAACTCAAAAGCGCCAGTTTGCAGTAATCCGGATTAAAAGGAAATTTAGGCCGAATGTATGTTTTGCGGCTTACACATCTTAATTTATAAAGTTTACGACTCAATCCCTTTTCAGGGAAGTTCCTGCTCGTATAGACTTATTGTCATTTGGTAAACGCTTTTGCTTCATAATTTTCATGACGAAATTCGTCAAAATTGGTCCAGCCGTAATAATAAGGTAAAGTGATAAAAATGTTGTTTTGCTGTTTCTGAACTATGTTTTTAATTGGCAAACTAAATACATTTGCATTTATTGTATGTGATTACTGCTTGACTAAATACAGTCTTACTAGGTAAATGCGAAACGATGTCACATGTTTACGTAAAGTTATAAAGATACGGTATGTTTATAACTTTATGCAAAATCATCAATCTATTCTTCAATCATCAATAGCAATCAATCGATAGAAAAAAAAATGTTAAATTTAAACTCCAGAAAAGCTGTATTTCTCAAAATTAAACAAATAGAAGTTTAATACAAATTACTTTTAGATCTCTACATAAATATAGCAAAGCGTTTTTATGAAAATTTCCAAAAAATATTGTTATAGATCCCAAAACGAGTTTTTTTACTAGTTCATTTCATCTAATTCTTTACTAAGATTATCATAGTATGCAACAGTTCACTCGCTTCTCTCAACACAATGGCTGCATCCTTACCGCAGCGTTTTCATAACGTCGCGATATGGACCAGTAAATAAACACTGCCAAGGGCACGTGGTGAAATGCCTGCAGAACTTAGGATTCACGTCGTGTGCACGTTTCAAAATGTCTCGATAGAAGTTAAGGCTCACTTTCAATACAGGTCTCCTTGACTTGATATAAATGTTTCAAAATTAGGTATAATATCTTTATGAAACTTCCCACTTTAAAGTTCAATCCTAATCCTCAAAATTGACAGCTTATTTAAATGGTGTAATATTTCTAAACTGAGTTCCGCAGAACCTAGGGATTTCGTAGAATTATGATAAGGGTTCCACCAATGTTATATTAAGGTCAACTTGGGCCCTGTTAATTTGTAATCTTTTGATATGAGATTCCATAAAATAAGAGGCATTTGGTTACTTATCCGTTATCTTTAAAGTTTAGCGGCTTAGGAAATGTGAAAATTTACAGTGAAATCGAGGTGTTTGCCGTAGTATTCGTTTGATCTAACTTGTAAATGACTATATCGTCACGGTTTTCCTTTTCCGCAAGGTAAATAAGGTATTGAAGGGCACGGAAAAACGGAAGATCGCGTGAGATGTACTAAGTACAATTTTATGAGCGAACACCTCATCCGTCATACATCAAATGAATAACAATTTGCTGTAATTAAACAAATAAAAAAACATTTTTCCCAACGTAAATAGGCTGTCGTTCTACACCAGATCAATCTTTCTCAAATTGAGCGATAACGCACCTAATTTTGTGGACGCTATAATCTACGGGGGTTGTAAAGAACCCTAGATGCAATATTAAGCTATATAGGTATCTTAAAATGATAACTAAATAGCATAATGAGGACGCTTAAAGGCCTTTGTACAAGACGCTTTGGGAACGTGCCGACGACATGCGTTTTTGATAAGTCTGTCCTCTGCGCATTTTAATAGATTTTAATAACACTAACGCGCTATTGTATCGATGTAAAAGAGCGTCATAAGAGCGTTCAATAATGTCGCATGTAAAAACTCTTAAGTCTCTTTGATTCTTGATTAAACATCTAATTTTCACAGTAATCAAACACGATTATTTGATAAATAAAACTCCGTACATTGCAATATTATTTTGTTGTTAAAAATACCCAATCATTTAGTTACGGAGTAAAATGGTCCTTTCGGTGCAATTACAGTCTTGAGACTCGAAATCTAGATCATTAGGGACAGCAGATGAATGAATGGCCATTGAAGATGAATGAGGAAAAGAAATGCATTAAACTGAACTGATTTAAATGCCCGCCTTGGAAGTTCCTTGCAATTTCCTCAGCCATTGAGACTACTATTATTGAGTTCACCAGTTTATTTCTATACCAGTGAAAATATTTTAATGCTTTAGGATAAACATTGGCGTTTATAATTTTTTTGTTTTATTTTTTAAATTTCACGGTCGTCAATTTGCAAGTTTTCAGCCAGCACCTGAGTTAAGATTTAGTATTTTTTACACGTTGATTTTTTTAAACGGAAGTATTTTAAATTTATAGTAACCTGTGTAAAAAATGTTTAGAGATTTTTTTACAAATAATTTCTTATTTCAAGTGTTCTTTTTAACTAGTGTTCATATTACAACCCTGTAATGAAGACGAACCCAATGTCACTTAATATATTTTTGTCTGTCGGTCTGTTTGATCTGGCTAATCTTTGAAATGGCTGAATCGATTTTAACGGGACTTTCACTGGCGGATAGATGATATAGTAAGGAGTAACATGGGCTACTTTTTGTACCTTAATTTCGGCATAGGTTTTAAACGAAGCGAGGGCGGGTCCACTGGTTGACTATACATTTTTTAATGATGGCTTTATTATGGCTATTATTTACACGACGCGATTTTTGCAATCGAGTTTTTTATTTCTTTATTTATGAAGGAGAGTGTTAATATCGATGTGTGCGGATTACAATAGAAACTTTCCTTTTCGATTAGACTGCACTTTTGTTTAACGGTAACATTCACAGTCAGACACTGAGTCGGCTGAAAGAGCGGAATTAGTTCATAAGGGACGGTGACGATTAACAGTTGGTGACGAAGAAATTAACTTGTGAAAATCGGCGTAGTGAGAGTCATTTGTACACAAGAAAGTTTTGGGTACTTTTTATGCCAAGAACATACATTTCATGACAATTATTTTTTTTATTATCAACCTGTTTTTTTATATATTGTAGGACTTTGTCGTTGAGCGACCACATCGTCCCGGAAAGGAAACGTGCAAACATACAATCACATTTGAAATAACTAAAAAATCCGAGTAACTCACAGATACTACTAGCTTTGGTATTCTTAATTTCATATTAGTAACATAAATATAAACCTATCTATCATCATTGTTTTTTACATGGCTAAAGCAAGAGCAGGGATTGGTTTTAATTAGCCCCATACTCCGGATTTAAATTAATAGTTGAAAACATTTCAGTTTGCTGTATTTGACGCTCGCTTATAGCTGACACAACGACACGTACCCTATGAGGCTTAAATGGATTGTGTCATCAGTTCACTCGAATATTGCCTGCATACGAGGCATGTTTTGATGTTATATTGCTTAGGATTGACTGGTTTATTACTTAAAGATAACGGTACTCACTCAACCTTGTTTTATTGTATTGTGGGTGCCTTTGACAACATTATTTGTATGTAAGAATCGAAAAATGCTGTCGATATAGTAGATTATGAATGGTACAAACAGTAATATAAGACATTATAAATCTAAATAAAATTTTGCTAAATACAATTCAATATTTTATTTATTCACCCAGGTCGAGAAGTGATTTTTAAGTCGTCGGAAATCGAACCTAGGACCCATGAGTGGCGGTATAGTATTCAATATAATTATGAATTGCCATTGTATTTGTTTCTATAGTAAAAGTGACATAGGCAACATATTTTTTATTATGACACCAGCAAAAAAATTTACACTTGAGTTTTTTCTTTATCTATTAATTATCTGCTATTCAATGATTGTTAGAACATCACTAACGAAGGCCTTCTTACAGGGTTAAATAACTATTACCTATACGCCAACAAGGCTAGTAAGATAATCGCGTTGTAATTAATAAATTATTTTTATTTATCATCCAGTATTAGTACTCACTATTGTAATTACAGTTGTCACGCGAATTTTACCGTGATATAACGGCCATAGTCATTGTCAATGTTAGTTAATGTATTATAATTATAAAAGGTTGTTTAACGCGTTATGAAAACTGGTAATATATTATTTCTCATGAACCATGGCAGAAAAAGCACAAAAAATAAGATTTTTTTTCCTTTTTTCTCTCAAAATTTGTTTTTAGCTATGTTAATGTTTTTTTTTATTAATGTAAAGATTTAAAGGTTTTTTTTTTATTATTATCAATCTCTGTTTGGCATCCCGTCTGTTTGGAAACCACTTAGCTTATAATAATCGTTGAAAGATGATAATTGCATGAAATGAATAGGTATATTAATTGTGTAGCAATATTTAAAAAGCGCAGGTCAGCAAGACAAGGCAACGATAGCATATCTCTACTAAGCTATTATTAATTATGTGATACTTACTAATAGCAGTTACTGTGAATGAAAAATTAAAACTGATTGTGATGAAATTTGATGTAGATATAGAAATTTATGTTCGGACAAGGCTATGGATTCCGGATAAAACATTTTTTCCGGAATCAATCGTTCAACGTGTAGGAACACAACGCAGTAATAACGTCATCGAAACATAATGGACATGGCACAGTACAGTCAATGTGGCTTTCAAACAGAATGGATGATAGTCATTCGAGACAAAGCTCGTCGTTCTACTACGGGATCCATCCACAGGACTCGCTTTTCCGTCGCTAATTGAAGCCTCCCGACGGGACAAAGGGATTTTTGCGTGACACAGTTTCGCCAGAAACATCAATTGGGCACGTTCAAATCTTCAAGCAGAAAAATGTATACCTTTTAGTGAAAAGTCGGCGTTGTTTTTGAAATAATTCACTGTTTAGAGTGAAATAAGTAAATTATGATACAGATTACATATTCGATAATATTGTAACTAATAAACTAAGTAGTTTATTATTCTTCGTGAAATCTGAATTTTTTACTATTTCCTAAAAATTTAGAAGTAACAGATGCCTCAAACTTGTTTATAAATATGGTCACTTGAGACTACGTAGTTGAAAATAAAGTATTTAAAATTTTTAATACATTATAATGCTTGGATTACGTGAGTGCAATTGAATGTTGCAAGCCATTTTGCGTCAAAATTTTGTGGTAAACGAGATAAACTCCGCAACTGC
>LGAG01000613.1:740929-763639 GCA_001278395.1 Lerema accius | reverse complement strand
CTTGGATTACGTGAGTGCAATTGAATATTGCAAGTCATTTTGCGTCAAAAGTTTGTGGTAGATGAGATAAACTCCGCAACTGCAGACAAATTCTGTAATATTGAAACATTTAGATATCTTAATTGGGATGCACAGAATAATATTTTTGGTCTAAAAGCTTATCGCAGTCTGGGAAATAAGCTTCAAATTAGACATGAATAGATAGATAATATGAGTTTAAAGGAGATGTCCCAGTTCAGTATGGAGAGTGGTACTCCATTGTGATTGTCAACTAACCAAAACCAAACGATGTTCATGTGAAAGAGTAAAAAATATAAAGTTAAAAACCAGTCAAATAAAATTTTTGACCCCTCCATTTTTTTTTTTAATAATTGAAACATTAAACATATTTTGTTTATATTCAAAAAACTTGATAGTTACAAACATTTGAGATAAACCACCTATACACGTATACATAATTTAAAAATATCAGTTATAGAATGAAACTTTTAAGGATATAGTTCTAACAAAATAGAACCTGTTTCTTAGAAAGTGACAGATTGTCCTATAAAACCTTCATAATAATCAAGAACCATTTCTAATCTCCCAATTACTACACCCAAACTTCACCGACGGTCCATCAATTATTCCCTTTGTTTAACAACAAAGAGACAATAATCTTCACTGATCACAATTGCGGAAAAGTCCGCCATCCGAACCGTAATGGTTTCCTTCTGACATTGATGTGCGGACGAGAATTCTTTTCATCCCGTCTGCCCCATTGACCTTTAAACGTACGACAGACTACCAGATTTAACTGAATAACAAAAAACGTCGGGAGAGAGATGAATGGGGCGATAGATTAGCAATGAAATGAAATAGACAATAGTCACGAGATTGTTGAGTGTATTTGAAGTGGCAAGCTGTACGAAGGTGGAGGTGATAGATTGAGTACGGTGATCTATTTGTTAATATAATAAAGAGTTTAAGTATTAATACATTTTTAAGAATAATGCCGGCAAACTCGTGTAGAGTTTGAAATTCTACTTGATTAAAGTTTACATGACAAAGTTAAATTTTGTTTTGAAAAGTGTGACAGATATATTTTTGAATTTAGAGCAAAATTAACACAGCACGCAATCACAACAGAGCTCTATCTTATGTCAGTCATCAGATGGAATTGATAGACAGTTGACATCGTCCAAACAGGTATATCGGTCTCCTGTCTATTGCTTGACGTACCGAATAATGATCGATTTTCAACCATTAAACATGGCTTTTAGTATTTCTTGATCGCTGTGCTTCTGAGGGCATAACAAGATATCGGGTCCAGTAGTTATTGATACAAACTAGTAGTTAATTAATTAGGTGGTAGAACTTCCACGCTTTCGATATTTAGATAGGCCACTAATCTCTCTACTAATCCGCATCTACAGTAAAAGCGCAGGAATGACTTTTCAGCCAGCCTTAATTCCTTTCAGAGAATCGCTACAGCTGAAATAGGTTGAACTAGTTCCGAGAAATCAAATTCAATAATTCTATTTTGTGGATCTTTGTTTATACATACACATGTATTTATTGTATACGAGATGTTGCCCGCAGCTATGTTTGCGGAAATTTCAGTTTTGCAGCGATATTTACACCCTTAAGGGTTTATTTAAAAAAAATCGTTGAGTTAGATTTTTAATCCCTTTCACACATAAACTCAAATACGAATTTGCGAACTTGGTTAATTTTCATACAACGCTTAATTTCCTATTTCCCCCCTTAAAGTGTGAATTTCCAAAAATCCGTTCTTAGTGTTCTCCTACACTTTATAAGGAACCTCTGTGCTAAGGTTCATGCTTCCAGGTCTACTCGTTTAGGCTGTAGCGTATCTGTCAGTCAGTTAACATTTTTATTAAATGTATATATAATATACAATATCATCATTCAAATATAAGTGTATTAAATGAGATTGATTGGCCATTGATTATGTGAATTCATTAATATCTAATTTTATGTTGTCCCCAATACCGCAACTAGCTCGAAACCTATTTTAAAGCATCGATGCAAATTGAAGTGCTAAAATTAATCAGCTTTTAATATTCATGATGCTTCCTATTAAACAAAATATCGCCGTGCATTAATATTGTGTTAATACTTAATGAAAACTGTTACTTCACTATTAACATACTTTAATATTGACTTTACTTTCGCTTTTCTTTTAGAAATACGCACTAGACCAGCATTGTTTAGCTAATTTGCTCATAATTAAGGTTTAACTAATTTAATAAGCCATCAGTAGCGTGAAACATCGTAACAGGGTAGGAAAAATTTATTAATAAATCCCACGCCTCTCTGTAATAAAATTACATTTAATAAGGGTAATAAAAACCAATCGCCAGAAAAAATGCTTAAAAATTCTTTGCGTTACGCCTATAAAACATTAATTTCCATTAACGATCGGAGTAACCTTTAATTATCATTTCTTTGCAAGTCAAAATTCTCCAGGAATTAATTGCTGGTAAGGAAAAAATTTTAAGTATTTACGCGGGTCCTTTGTCAATATTAGCAATATCTACTTCAGTAATCGATTAGTTCAGCAAAGTATATTCCTTAGTAACTTGGTCTTGTTGTATACTAAATTCTTTTTTGGAATTGCTTATTGGAAGGCTGGGTAGTAACCAATCTTCCCATCGATTGTGAAATGGTTTTTACGTGTTCTGGTCACAAAGCCAATGTCATGAATTCGTTTCTTTTTTGACTGGTTCTGTTGATATACGAGTACTTTGAGTGTGAGTGACGTGCATGGGTAATGATGATGATTTTCTATACTATACCTCGTTTGGTTCGAGGTTTGTTTATTACTATCTTTATTTAAGTTTGCAAAGTTTGGTCCTACAGGGACTTATATGAACGATTCCGGAACGATCCGATAACCGAATTTATTTCGTTATATTTAATTTAATCAATTCTTTATGAAAATTATTGTATAACGAGCTGTTGCCCGCAGCTTTGCTTGCGGAAATTATAGTTTCGCGGTGATATTTACCACCTTAAAGGTTGATTTAAAAAAATTGTCGAATTAGGTTTTTTATCCCTTTAAGCACTTTAAAATTTGGTTAATTTTTATACAAAATTTCAACCCCTTTTTCCCCCCCCTCAAAGTGTGAATTTCCAAAAATTCGTTCTTAGTGCTCCCCTACACTTTATAAGGAACCTCTGTGCCAAGTTTCATGCTTCTAGGTCTAGTCGTTTAGGCTGTAGCGTGTCTGTCAGTCAGTTAACATTTTTAATAAGTAAATGATTTTGTATAAAAAGTAAATATGATGTTTGTTTTCAGTGTTCGACGCTTCAGCAAAGTCTCCTCAAGGTCTGCTCTTCGGGTCATCTTACCATCTTGGCAACTTTGATGAATGCGTTGGAATTGGTCAAGAAGATCAGGGAGACGATGAGACTGTAGTAGGACAATATTGTCTGGCCACTATCAAATGGAAACATGGTGAAGAGAATAAGAAGGTACGAGTAAAAAAGTACTATAGCTGGGCCATTACAAGCGTGCAGACTACGTCATCAATCATTTTATCATATCTCTCGTTCACACCTATAGGTATATCGGACCTCTCACTCCCACATTCCAGCGAGAGTCCCGATAAACCTATAAGTGTGAACGAGAGATATGATAAAATGACTGATGACGTAGTCTGCACGTTTGTAATGGCTACGTTGTCTCCGCACTAACGAATTAACAACAACTAATATTCCCATTAACATCTATTACTATCGGGACCTAATAACCAACTAACAGTCTCCCCTTAGTCCTACTCGAATTTTGTTACGATGTCCATGGGCGGCAGGGGTTGGTTGCACAGTCAGCTCGTTTGCTATTTTAAAACCATAAAAAAATCTCTTAAAAATAAAAACTAATTGCTGTTCGTTGGTCTCGCTAAAATTCGAGAACGGCTGAACCGATTTTGCTAATTTTGGTTTAATTTATTTGTGAAAGTTCAGGGAAGGTTTAAAGGGTGAGTACCTAGATAAGAAAAAATGTTTCAATTTTTTTTATTGATTCTGATGCGGGACGAAGTTTGCCAGGTCAGCTAGTTAACAATAAATTTCTTATGGCATATTTGTATATTAATGTATTCTAAAAGAAAATCTTTATAGAACTATGACCAAATTAAACTGGTTCCTTGAGATGACAAGGTTGTCGACCACTGAGATATACTTTATTAGGCAAATTTTTCCATTAATGTAAGTTACACGCATCTATTTTTAGATACGATATTATATTTAATCCGGTACTTTTACACCAGGTGGCGTTGACGTCTATAATAATTTACTTTACTCAAGTTTCTGAGATACATTATTACGTTTGTAAAATGAATATTTGCCGTTCATCCTATTCAAACAGTAATTGTATTTTCCTTCAATTTTAATACTGTAATCCTAAGTAAATATAAATATTTTTATAAGTACTTTGAACACAGGCTATAGAATATATTTGAAAAGGACTGTAAGACCGAGTACTCATAACCTTTTTATGCAAATATTGTTGGTAATAATTCTTTATCTAAATAGTATTCATTTGTTTTTAATAGAAAAAATATTATTGTAATTATGAAGCTCTGTATATTGCTTTTTATACAATTTATTTAGTGTTTCTTTTTAACAACATAATGGATGTTTGATTTGGTGAATGTCCAGTACAGTGTAGCCACAATATAGAAAGTCTAACAGTAGTCAAAATTCTGGTATGTACTTCGTTCCTGATACCTACGTTCGGCACGCACACATCGTTACGATTTTGTTCTGAAACTCACAAATGGCTATGTGTGCATTTTTTGCGCGCTTTGTATGAAGTTTTACTACTGTTTAGTCTCTCTATATTGTGGTTTAGCTAAGCTTATGTTGCGTAAAAACAGAGTATAATTTGCGCAGTTAGAGAAGGGAAAGTTGGGCGTTCCCGTAGGTATTTGCAACTCTTTTTAATTCTATTTTTGGATTCTTCGGTAGGATAAGCAAAAATATTATTTAAATTATTTAAATACTAAACTTTTATTTACACCTCTGAATTAATAGTAAAGGTTGAGAATTTACTATTTACCGAACATTATATATTTAGACAGCATGAAATTACCTTATTCACCCCAATGAAGCTTAGAATAAAGTTATGATTTACATAATGAATATGAAAACTAATTATTAATTTTGTTTGCTGGCCTTACGTCGAATTATTCACTCAGCCTACAATTATGACAGTTCCCTTCTTTAAATAACGGAGCAATACTAAGACGAAATTGAATCATGTAGCTTCTGTCAAAAAATGTGGTAAGTTTTTTGCTATGTCCCAAGGTCTCCAGCCGTCATGTCAGTAAGAAAATTAACTTATTATCGGGTTTTCCAGAGCTCGGTCCCCTAGGAGCCACTCAAACAGGTCAAGGCGTAATGTTTCTCACACAGTACTACACAATAGATGTAACCAAACAAAGACAATTTAGTAAGACTTGTAATTTATGGTTTTCCCTTTTAAGACTAGAAACCTGTTTTCATATTGTTACAACTACGACAAAAGAAGGGTAATCTTTTAGAGCGCATGAACACGTGTGTGTTTACAAGAAAGAAACGATTTCTCTGGTATGCTTTACTGACTAAACGATTTGACGGATTAAAACTTAATAATGTGTAAATAATTTTTCCATCATCTCAATTAAATTAGGTATTAATTTATCGTAATCTGACCCTATTGTAAATCCTTATGTCATAATAAACAGTACAAAATTTCATCAGCTTTTAAAAGACAAAAACATTTCTTTTTAGGTGCGCACAGGTCGTGGCGAAATATTGCGATGGGCGGTTTGTGTTCCAAACGTTTGCGATGCTAGCGCCGTTGCGGGATTCGTGAGCAACGTACTGGGACACACTGTCGGCAATTCTACTGGTGTTGATGTATCTGACAAGGACTGCTACACTCGAAGACCTATTACCGTTTCTAAGTTGGATATTGGCTACTTGTAAGTAACCATAATCATTCTTATAAACAGCATTTTGCTAGATTACTGTTTGATACATTTAATGATGAATGTCGTCACAATTGTTAATTTAGACGACGTGGAATCTTAATTAAAGAAATTAAGATTTTTAAAAAACACAACATTGGTAAAACATAAAATTGACTCAGATTTTAAATACATTATTTGGAAAACTACTACAGTGCTCATTTTATCAGAATAATATTTAAGTACATAAATGGCTTACTTAGGTGTGCAAGATTTTTTTATCCCAAAATTCCAATTTGCCCACAATATTGACGAGGAAATTGCTATTAAACTTAAGATAACAGAATTGGATCAGGAAAGAAATTAATCTTTTAAAGTCTCTCTCAGACGCCTGATACCTTACACGTGACGTTATACTTTGACGTATTAGGATTGATCACATATTGGTAGATAATATTTTCCCCTTTTGATTAAGTTCAGATTCCATGCTTGGTTTAATCTTATATTTTCTCCATAATATAAAAAAATACACTACCAGACGTAACTCATTTAACCTTACGTCTATCATAAAAACTGAAACAAAATTAAAGTTTAAAAGCAACGGTACAGTATAAATTATCTTCTCAGTGATTGTCGTGATGTTATGAAGTAATAAATGTTTCAAAAATAAATAAATAATATTTATACAATTATATTATAATTGTTATTCTTTTTCAGGGCGTTCATGTTATCATTTACAGCGATCATCTTCTTGACAACTCTCTACGAAATATATTCTATGAAATGGGGCAACAACAAGAAGACTGTCGTTCACGATCTCATCGTTTCCTTCTCCATAATCAACAATATCAAGAAGATCATTTCTACCAAACAGAATAACGGTTTAGGCTTGGAATGCGTTACAGGAATTAAGGCACTCGCCATGATTTTTATCACGGCAGGTCATGCTTGTCTTTTCATTGGTAGTGGTCCAGTTATGGATGCTGAAGCTTGGGATAGAGTAAGTAAACTAGCTGTGAATCTTCATGTCTCTTTAATTAATTAGTTTTATCCGTCTTCACCACAGCACGGTATTTTTCAAGCAAATGCATAATTTATTATGTAAGTAAGAATGTATTGTGTGTGTCCATTTCCTTGGAGCATTTTTTAGTTGTCAGGTGTTTTTTTATAATAACAACTACTAGTTATTTGATGTAAAGTAAACAAAGGACGTTTGTTTTGATACACGCATCCACATAAATCCTTGTTTATTTCAGGAGTGAACCTAATGTAACCTACCTCTATGTTTTAGCTAATTCGGCAACCTGCCAACGCGTTCATGTTGAATAATACGCTGCTTGTGGATACTTTCCTATTCTTGAGCGCGTTTCTTTTCTGTAGACTACTGCTTATTGAATTGGATAAGAGACGCGGCCGGCTCAATGTCATCCCAATTCTCGTGTTTCGATACATCAGGTAACTTGGATTTTTTTCATAAGAAGGACCCTTTTATAAACGCTGTTAGCTATTTGCATCTGTAAAAATCATTTACTTTTAGTAAAAATGCTAATCAAACTAGATAACTTTTGCTGTGACAGAATTTTTTTCATAGTTTGAGTGATACTATAGAGAAGCTAAACAACCTCATCCCATACTGTATTTTTGTATTTAAATAGGTCAATGGTAAAGTTGAAATTCAAACATTGTTATGGTTCAAATACAAGGGTAAATTAATAGTAAAATCTATTTAACTTCAATCCCACATCCACCCATATCCTTTGCTTGAGTAGAACAAAACTAAGCGAGAAAACGTGCAAATCTGTGGTCTCTCTATAAGGTACTTAAACGTTTATGAAGTTCGTTAATCCAGCAGTAATCGATAAGTGGTGAGACAGTCATCGGTGGTAATTATGATGGATTAGTTCAACGTACAAAAAACATCATATACAGCATTATGTAATGGTGTAACGGTCCACTATGCATGAGGCTGAGCCATCTTTAATCCTTGGATATATGCCAAATTGCCAGCTTTCATCTTAGTCTTTGCTAGCAAATAAAACATGTCGGGCTGGTAGCCCCCGATGCACGATATTATGTTAACTAATACAGCAATCTGCCTTATTTTCATGTTAACTCGGCTATTATGCCACGAACATAATGTTAGCTATAATTTTGTTCATAATATTTATGGGTAAAACATTGTCAATTATGATAGCATCGATATGTCTTTTATGAGGATGTTAAGTTATATACAATTTATTCAATGATTTAAATCATTCTGTCCAACGCATATACTTATTTACATATACATATTTACTTATATTTTCATCAATATTTGGCTCAAATTAAACATTTAAACATGGTACAAAAACAGGACGAGCCGGCGTACCGATCAAAGTAATGAATACGTAGTCAATTTATTTCCTTATCGTCATTTTCGTTTTTCGACCAATGAAAATCGTTACTAACTAATTATAGGAAAAAATCGAATCTGATCGTTACTGGCTGCGTTGCTTTTTTATTTTCACGTTTCATTGTTATTTATATTCTTGCTACACACAAGCTGTGCTTTTATTTATGGTTGATCATCCCCTAAGTTAGTAACGTATCAACTTTGGAACTTTATTAGATATGAAAATTTATACTGTGCCTTAAAAAAAACAATTCACTTTACGAAGACAATAACTATGGAGACATAACTAAATTATGGTAATTGCTCATTTGTAGGTACTTATGACTTATCTTTTTCTTTTAGATAATACTTACCTTATTGGTCTCGTGAATTTATTTTTTCTTTCTTCTCTTTTCTTGGCGACAACAGCAGAATCGATCCAACAATAAATATTATAATCCATCAACTCGTTTGGGCAGCAGAGTGTACCAAAGAAATTTACATACATGTGTAAAGTCAAAACACTTTTCTTGATCGTGTAAATAAAGTCGGTAGTGATGGAAACATATTTTAACTGGAGGGTAATAACTGGTGAAAATGTTATCAGAATGTAATGTTCAAGTACTTTTTCTATACAGTGGTTTGAATAAAGAATCCACAGAGACCATTCACAATGTCAGGATGGCTGGAAGTGCTAAAAGGGTCTGTTCAGTAATCCACACGGACACCTGTGAAGCCTTTGTCTGCTTATCCCTTTTATATTCAATTCGTTTATGTCTGTACCAAATACAAACTTATTTCACTGATACGACTGTAACATTGGTGGCGTTTGATAGGTACAATACTAACATTCAGACCAAAAAATATAATAGACTCAAGTATTCAGAACAAAAATTTTAGGTCAATTTATTTTCTTTTTTTTTAACGTTCTGACGTATGTATACGTACGTATACGTACCACCGAGCACGGTCTGCCAAGCAATCTAACGGGAAAGGTTATCATTTATTATTAACGTCATGTTTTTCCCTACCACGCTTTTTTGATCTGAAGACTGCGTCTATGTGCTTTATGGTCTGTGTACTAACAGTGTTTGTTATTGATGCCAACTTATTAGCCAAATACGAATAAATACAAACAAGGTAAAATACAATACTTAAATCCTCTTATTTAACCGATAGTTACATTGAGCAGTAAGAGCTTCAATTATGTAATTATAATCTTGATTTGTACACGTTACTGTTAAAATAACAAGACTTTAAATCCTTTAATGTAATAGGGTAAGAATATGACATGTGACACTAAAATAATTCTGTCCCACAAAATTTATTTATTTTATAGCCAGTGATGAAAATTAATAAAAAACGCAATTCATTTTCCAAACAATTTGAGTGCGACCCAAATTATAGCGAACAAAGAAACGGGCTTGAAAATCTTCAAAAAAATATTTTCTTGTTTGGAAATAATTAGGGCAGCTGTTATTGACACGCAGTAATTGTATTTAGAACAATAATAAACAGAAAGAATATGAATTGTAATAACTCAGAAGACAATTTGTTTTGAAAGATAAAAAAAGAAATTAATAATATTACTTTTATAACAGACAAAGAAGTAATGTTTTAGAAGTTAATTGATTTGGTTTTAATAAAAACATATATTTTGGGAGGAATAGTAATAACCCAGTTATTTCCTAGAAATTAATAATGGAAGAATCTGAATTACGTATTTATTATACGTTGAAAATAATTTTCGTATTAACAGATTGATCACATTTACTTTCATAATTGACTGTATATTATGTATCTGTATATTTCCCCTCTTTCCATAAAACCTTTTCATTGATCATATCAACTACTAGTCTACTAGGTTATATAAAATCAATGCATTTAAAAATAATATCGTGCTATTGAAATTTATAAGTAAAGCATAAACTAAGTATTAGGAAAGCTACGGTTCAATTGTTTTGGTTGAACGTAATGTCCTGGGGATTGTCGTTTCACATTGATAGATGAATGTATTCTCGGGCCGATGTGATGGGTTAGGTACACCGAATACGCGGCTGAGTACACAGGGAATACTAATGTGAAAGCCTGTGTTAAAATATTTTACGGTGCCGTACATCTGATGAATAAGTGGATCGCCTGTTTGTCATACCCAATATAACAGTTTGATACATACAATTTGATGAAACTAAAGAACAGTAGGATGACGTATCATGAACAAACTAATATTCAACAGTTGCTTTCGATAAATTACAACAGGTAGTAACAAAATAAGAAGAAAATAAATAAATTGAAGAAATGGAAGCGATCACAACTTGATCACTTGGGTTTCTTGTAAATGATCAGACGATCAGTCGGTAGATATAGAAATATTGGAAGATCATGATGTTGAATATTCATGGTTTTGTTATTATTTTGCAGTGCAAGAGGCTTATAATGAGGGCGATAAGTGAACTGCAAATATTGCAATAGAGCAGCATGGTTTAGTTGTCCTGTCTCTTGAACCTCTCAGAATAATAACACTCATGCCAGTTCGTTACTAAGTGTATCAATGCAAAACACACCTTAATTCTCAGGAGTATAGATGATTTTGCAGTAAAAAAATCTTAGTGTAAACATCAAAGTACCCTAGACTTGTTTCTACTAACAGATCTAAAAGTAAATCAAGCGCTAGATTCGCCGCTTGTTTACCAAAACAAATGTTATACGTTACCACAATTCAATAGCTAGAATTAACTAAAACATGTACCTAATATGGTACATCAAAGCGGTGATTGATTCGGGTTTACTTAGAATTAATGTGATTGGGCCAGTTACGTCGTTAATTTGAAGGCGTAATGAAAGGGTTAATTACAAGTATGACTCACAGGGTTTTTCGTGACCTTTCTTGATTGGGTAATAAATATGTTCCTATATAATTAAAATACATTAATGTATGCTTTTAAAAAGTTTCTTGTTATTTTGTAGCAGTAACAACAATTGAAGTCTTTAAAGATGTAAACTTTGACGAACATTGAATTCAAAATCTTTGTAGTTTAATGTATAGCTTAGTGATATTGCGTCATTAATCGCATAACAATCTCAAATCTTATAATAGGTTAACTAATACCACGGTCTATATTGAGACTTAATAGGAATAGGTACCGATCTGATACACACGGTAGATGTATCGGCAGTTTTTACAAGCAAGTACGGTTACTTATGGAGGTTTTTTGTATTGAAGTTGCTAAGCCGAATATAATGACGTGATTTATGAATAACATATTTGATCATTAATAACAGTGATTACGCGATGAAAAAAAATTAATTGCATCGAGGTTTGAAACAGAATTCAATTAAGTGATCGTTGAGTACCTACATTAAAACATGTTAGTAAAGTAACAAATGTTCTAAATGAACTACCTATGATGTCTAATGAAATATCATTATAAGAACTGATATAAGAAAACGATAGAATTATTAAGACTATCCCATATCATAAAAAGCTATATCAAAATTGCTACAACTGTGGCGGTTATTAGTATCTAATAAAGTTTTTTTATTTTGCCAGAGTAACACCAGCGTACATAGTGGTGATCCTGTTCTACATGACATGGTTCCCGAAGATCGGCGAGGGTCCTATGTGGGAGAACAAAATACTTCTCGAGAAGGAAAGATGCGATGCCTCCTGGTGGACGAATATTTTGTACATCAACAATTACATCAAGACTGATCAAATGGTAAGTCCTGGTATCTGAAGGTGAAAATGAATTTGATTTTGAATTACTACATGCGTTATTTGTACCTCTTTACTACTCAACCTTAATAACATTTAACCTTAATTTTAATCTAAGCCCTAATTGAAAACCTGCGCATATGTTTGTCGTTTTGCTATTCAATAGGATACTCAGTGTTAAATGTATCTATTAATTAAGATTGATCCATTGTTTATGGTACCTTAGTATTTATTACACTTTTTCTAAGACATATTTAAATGTATTTTTGAATTACTTATTTGGTATTGCTTTAAAGTATGTTTTTAACGCGGAAAACCTAGTATAATAACAAGATATATTTTCCAGTGCATGTTCCAATCATGGTACCTCGCAGTGGATACGCAAATGTTCTTCGTCGCACCATTCTTTATCTACAGTCTCTGGCATTGGAGAAGATTTGGCTTGATCTTCACGGGCATCGGGACCTTTGTGTCTCTAGCCATACCCACTGTTATCACGTTTAAGGACCGTTTAGATCCTACACTACTTTTCTATGCCAAGTAAGTCAAAGTAATTACGACATTCGAATGTATCAATTCCTTGTTCTTTACTGCGCTTATGTCTTTGAAGTTTGAACTCAGGAGGTCTTGAGATTATTATTTGATGTATAAAATTTACTATTAATTAGATGTTATATTTCTTTCCAGAGAGTTTACGGATTTTGTTACTAATACTTACTTCAGAGAAGCTTACATCAAAACTCATATGAAGATGACGCCATATTTCATGGGGTTGTTGACCGGCTATATATTGCACAGGATACAAACTGAAAAGTAAGTAATAGTTATGTTACTTTAATTCAATCATTATTATTTTTAGGCCTTGTACATCCTAGCGTCATAAAATTTTATCTTGCACCAGTCTCCTAAAAATTGGAAATTAAGTATTTACGATACAATGTTACGATATAATGTTAAGTTCATATTTTCAGCTACCAGTTCTCGAAGTTATTAAAAACATTCGGCTGGTTGACAGGCATCGTTCTCGGCGTTGTAACGACCTTCTCTGTCAGTCTGTTCTATCAAGATTGGTACCAATATAGTGTAATTGAAGCAGCCGCCTACATATCTCTCCATAAGTTTGCGTGGAGTATAGCTAATGGTTGGCTTATTGTAGCCTGCGCTACAGGCAATGGTGGTGAGTATCAATAGATTTTTGAAAACATTCGTAATATTTAGGGATCCCTAGTACATAGTTTGCCACTTATTACTATAAAGCTAATTTTTCGTAAGTAGCTTAATGTGGATAAGTCGCCCAACTTTTTCTATGACCACGATTTTCGAATGTGGTTTTTTTAAAAACTGAAACTTGAGAATTTTGTTTTTGAGAGGATTGCTACAGTTAAAATCTTTTTTATCAGATTCATAATCATATCAAAATAGATCTAACGATACGGTTCAATGATAATCCATGCTGTAGGTAACTTTAGACCTTTGTAACCAGTTATGATTTCAAAGACAGTTAAAGCGTAGCCAATTTAACACTTTTGCAACTTTTATATTATAAAATACCTCGCTGCCCAGCGTGAATTTACTGAACCGTTCAGTCAAAATTCCTTGAACCTGAATGATATTAATGTACAATATTACCCACACGCCTCATTGGCTCAATGCACATTGCTGATTTATGAATATGTTTTGAGTAAAATCTATTTCTAAGACTTTAGTTTATAAAGGTTAATAATTATCATCTACGTTGAAAATTTCGAAAGGTGATATTCATACTCGTATAATCATTATTTTTGTCGAAAACATATTTACCGATGGTAGGAATACTGTTCTTAAAGTTTTTTATTCTTCGTTTTTGGCTTCTATTTTCAATGACACAAGGTTTATTTTCAATCTATTCTCCAGAATAGAAATATTGGAACTAAAACGCTCTGCGTTAGTTGTCGCGGACAAGTTCAATTACATCATTGATTCATCAAACTGCACTTATCGACAGCATACCCGCCGAGCCTGATAACGTTAATTTGACGTGATATTTTTCTTCTGTAATCGTGAACAGAATAGTAGAATAATGTCAGAGAAATGTGAAATTGTGCGAAAATAAATAAATTTATCGTCTAATAGATTGTAATCTTAATTTTATAACCACTCTATTTTTATATAAAAGGCTTTGTTTAGTTTGATGAAAAAATCTTCTTGGTAATTTAATTTTTTTTGGTAATAATCTGTAAGCAGTAAGATTATTAACAAGTTTTAATCTTGCAATCATTACATTATTAATAATGTTAGTGTACATAATTACAATAGTGTTCGACGTAACATACAAATAAAGCTATGCATTTTGATACAGGCGCCTGTCAATGAGATAGCGCGATATATTGTCGATACGTGTGAATAGGCCTAATCGTGTATATTTTTTACATTTTAGGTATATTAGGGAAGCTGTTGACATGGAAGTTTCTAGTTCCAGTATCAAGGTTAACGTTCTGTGCGTATTTAGTCAATGGCATTGTGGAATTGTACTACGTTGGGCAGCTGCGGCATCCGTTACATATCACGTTCTTTACTGTGGTGAGTGGAATTTAGGTTTAATTTATTTTGGACTATAATTACGAAGGATTTAGGTTCATTTTTGTGTTAGTATACGTGGGTATATACGAGTATGTAAAGATAAGAGAAGGGAGTACATATTTAATGTTTGTATTAGCAGCAAAACAAGAATAGATTTTAAAATTATAAGAAGTCTAAATTATGTTATTCGATTTTTATGGCATGGCAATTAAAATATTTTGAGTGAGTTCCTTTTTTATGGGTGTTGGGGTTCTGAAGTATTTCTTTTTTGGATGTCGACTATACAAAATTAGGAAGATGTTTATATGTCTTTATTTATTTTCAATTTACCATTATTACGAAACGTACTCAATGCTATGTATGCTATGTATGAATTTATAATTATTCAAACTAATTACACGTACCGTAGTTATCGATACTCACTGTTAAACTCGTGTAATTACAGACAAGGTAATTGAGTCAAATTATTTATTGACGTAAAATACCAAATTTGCGTAGATCCATTATAGGTCATGATAAAATAGTTGGATATTATGAGGGAGTTTAATGATTTTCCTGTAAACTATAAACAATATATGAGGATAAAGAAATCAGGTGTTATTCATAATTATTTTGAAATAAAAATTTTGACAAAAATTTATGTAGCTATGACCATTCTCTGGAGAGCTCTTAAATCGAATGCATTTCTATATGGTCCGTCTACTGCAGTGGCTCCTAACTTTTTCAATATTGTTACCCATGTGACCTATGAGGAAAACTGATTTTACCCCGTCTAAAATGTTATCAAAACAAATAATACAAGTAACTATTTTTCGTTATTTTTTTATTTTACTATCGTAATAAGTAAGCTCTTTGTTATTTACTCAAAACACCACGTTTGGACTCCAAATCGTGGGTGCCATGAACAGCACACCTATAGAAACAATGGTTAAATATCCACACAGATAACATATTTAAATTCATCATTGATATTTCTGCCTTGCTGGGTTTGAACCTAGGACCCATGATAGCGATCCGGCATGGTAACCCTTGCGCAATACGTGTGGTCAAGATATACCTACCATAGTATCCACGGGTGCAGTATTTTTGTATGGGGAGTATTTTTCTGAAGGAAATTTCATTTTAAGTATAATTTTGGCTACTACGAGTATTCTTTTGTTTTTTCCAGTAAAAAATGACATAATGAAACTGTATCTTATTTCAGGCGGCCAACGCGATAGCTCACATTACGCTCACATTCTTCCTTGCCCTCATACTGTGTGCTCTGTTTGAGTCTCCGCTACACGGAATAGAGAAGATTTTACTCAGACTTGTTGGTAAGTTCTGTAATAACATCAATCATTAAAATAATAGACGTAAGTTGAAGTTTGTCATTTATTTAATTACAAGCACACGTTTTATGAACGTGCTGAAGAAGCGCGTTTGTATCAACAAAAACACGCGTTCAATTTACGTTTGTGTTCGTTTTATATAATTACTATAAAAAACGCGCTGAGAACGCGATGTGATCGCGCAGTAAATATGTCTAACCTAAGTAATAACTAGTCTGAGGATACGCAGAGTAGATGATTATGCCAATAATATTGTTGTTAGCAGATCATTATAATAATGATTTTACTGGCTATGTTAACCACATACCCACCATACTATTTATAGGTCTGTGATAACACCAAATCGCGTTTATTTGTTTAAAGTTTGTAAATATGGTGTATGTAACCAGCATGATTAAATGCCTATTCTGTGTTTGTTACGATGTCCATGGACGGCAGGGGTTGGTGGCACTGTCAGCTCGTTTGCTGTCTTAAAAACATAAAAAAAAACAAGTTTTTTTTTTCTTACAGCCCGACCAGTCTTGAGTGACAATGCAAGAAAGAGTGAGTCTGGTGAATCTTCAAGAAATACTAGTCAATCTAAATTGGAAACGTAGCATTAGCTTTAACTACTTTTTTAATTACTGTAGTTTTTGGTAGGTCAATAAGGACACAGAGCGACCTGAGTTATTTGCCGGCGTAATTTAATTCAAATATATGTTTGGTGTTATTCTTATACCTATGTATTTACATAAACATGGTTACGGCAATAATGATGTTTATACAGTTCAAGAGTGTGTAGTAGTCTATCTAGTTGATGTTGCGTCGTTTTGTTAGGGCTGTCTTATCTTATTTTCTTTACATATAATAAAATTGAAAGTTTGGGGGGTGCCTTTTGTCTGTATGTTTGAAGGAGCATCATGTAAAAACGACTGATTTGGCAGAACAATGGATGAAATAGATAAATAACCCTGAACTCAGGGCGTTACTTAGGCTTTGTTTTATTTAAAACAGTCCACTCTATCAAAAGTTATTAAAATTTTAAGTTTGTATGGGACTTCTCTAACTGACGTGACTGACAGTTGACGTGGTCAGCCATATTGAAAAACATACACCGAAGCGAAGTGAGGGCGGGTCCACTAGTTCTACAAAAATTTTAAAAGGCAGCACCTAAAACAATCGAAACAGTCAAAATGGTCAATAATATTTACAACTCATAAATATTAATATTTGAAAGAGCTCCATAAATGTGTAAGAAATATACTAGTCGAGGCGTTCTTTAGATGTAATTTGTGTCAGTCGATTTTATTAATTTAAGTAGGTATATTTTATGGTTTTGTAATATGTATGTATGTAGTGTCTCGTATGTATGTAATACGTATTTATGGTAAGTTTTGAAGAAGACAGAATAATTAGGGTGATGGCTGTAAATCAATGTGTTTACAAAGAATAGATTTATTTGTAATGTTTTCGATGATAGATAGACAAAGGAATGAATGGAAAAAGAAGATAAATGTATTGCTATTATTTTCAATGGAAACAATCACATTTGTAGGCGGTATTATCATTTAGATCCTTTCTCAACCAAATCTTATAGAATTGGACAATGTGAGAATCGGAGAAAGTGTAATAAAAGTACCAAAAATAATCTTATTTATTTGTATATTGCATTTCAATGATAGTTCTATCTCGAGTTCAGAATTATACGAGGGATGAAAAGAAAATAAGATTAATGTTAACGATGAAAATCTTATGATAGTTAGTGTTAATAATGTTTGCTAATACTAATCAACATTTACCTATTACAATAGCAGAAATATGAAATAATTTACTCGTATGATAAGTATGTCTAATGGAAATATGACGAAAATTATTATATATTTTTAAACATTGAATTAGATACAGATACTTTAAAAGACTATGTTACGTAGATAAGTATAATATACAAAGAAATATCTTTGAGAAAAGTTACCAGAACTTATTAGATTTTTCTGATTATTTTAATAACTAGTAACATAAGACCCTTAGTTTATTACTTTATAATGAAATATGAAGCCATAAGCCGTTACTGCGGTTCACTACATTAAATGAGCTTTAAGCAAACAGTTAAAATTAAATGTTTATGGCCGCTAGGTCGGTAAGGTAGCGAAATTGTTTCTACAAGAAAATTAACTGTGAGGTTATACAAAGAAAGGGTGTGTGTGTCTATGTACCTATAGAGTTTCGTAGCTTTTGATTGATTGATGATTTTGATTGAATTATTTTTGAATTTTGAATTTTTAACTTCAATGTAATGTAATTTAATTTAATTTTTTTTCGTTAGTCTATAATCAATATCTTACGATAATATTATTGTTGATGTACAAATTAGCTATTATTGGGAAAAAAAGGGTACATAAAATATAATGTTTCTTACCTTACAATAAATGTTGTAAGTTATATACGATATAGCGAAATAGTTATATCTATAAAATTCATGTCATTAATATCGTGGCTACAACAAGATGATCTGTTACAAGTAGTGCAAAACCCGATTTATGGATTAACGCCGGTCACCGTTAACACGACAGACATTAATTATAGCGCTAATGCTTTAATGAAATCTGGGCATTAAAATGATTGTAGTAAAGTTTTTTTTTGAATTCTTAAATAGCCCTTTTGATTGAAATATTATTTATAAATACGACATTTTTTGAGTGAGGAAATGAATGAATATTTTTTTTAAGAATTTATTTTAAGTGTATTTCAAACATTTTATGTAAATATGTGTAAATAAGTTGCTCAATTTAATTAGGATAATACAATATACTGTATTAATATTATTTTTATATTTTGATATTATAATCAGGTTCAGAGGTATGATTTTTTTTTATTTATAAGTCCCAAGTTTGATTCCTGGTTGTGGCTGGCATCGAGAGATATTGTAAATTCATAAACTGTAACAATAACTACGATAAAATTACGGGATATATAATTTTTAAGCGACACCAAAACATTTCATCGTCAACTTTGACGTAACCTTATGAAAGCCTTTTGAAAACGGATTTTACATAAAGAAGTTTTTAATCTCTCATTCTATCCTTTCTCTCTGTGTTAATGATGCTAAATGATCTTGTATCAACGTTTCCGCTTTACTGCCCCAGTCTTGAACTTAACTACAAGTCTCATTTGAAGTTGGGACAGTTTGCAATTGGTCCAAACTTGCTTTTGTACGCAACATAAGTGCGCTTTGGGAACTATGTCTGTGCAAACTTGCATTATCTTCGTGTTGGTTACGAGTATTATGGAGACGTTAATATGGAAATAAACTCATCTTGTATAGAGTTGTAATAAAGATTGTAAATTGTGAGAAAGAAGAAAAAAGAATGTCTCTAGAAATGTTATAGTCTTTGAAGCTTCATTTGCCGTTGACTGCAACGCATGAGATTGTCTTTATTCTATAACAGCTATTAAAAAGAAAAAAGTAAGGTAACCAAAAAGCCTTACCTTTATTATTTTTACGACTAAATAAGGTATGAGGTTATTTTAAAGCATTCTTAATTAAATAAAGTTCTATTTTGTGATCTAAATAGGTACTTACACATTAGTACATTACATATAGGTACAACAATTTTAATCCTTTTTATTAATATGCTTAAATTTTAGAACAAAGTTACAATACAACCTAGTGTGATAAAGCTCGAACTTGATAATTGAAGTCCTTAACAAGGTCTGTTCTAAAGTCAACGTTTGTTCAAGACTACAAGTCAGTGTTGTATATTGTAGTTGAAGTTGGACAGTTTGCTATTGTTCTATAGTTGTGAAGTGGAGAGCATCCGTCAAGTATTTGCTAGTTTGCACAATCTTTGAGTTAGTGCAAGTCTGCAAAGCTAAATCTTACTGGCAATGGTCTTTTGACCAATGAAAGGACATTAGCAGTTACATTTATTATCTTACGTATATTTTGCCTTATTTCTTACTTGAAGGCAAGCTATAGTCCTCGTCGAGTCGTGCCAGAAAGCGGCACACTCGTACCATTTTGTTGTTGAGGCAGTTGAAGCCATTTTCGATCCCTTTTCATAATTGTTCCAAACAATTGAGGTCAGTTTTAATACAAAAAAACAGTACTTCTCCAACAATACTTATTGTGATGTTATAATATGTGTTACAGTTTTAAGAATGTGTTTGAGTATACTTAATTTTTATTCTGATGTAAAATGTAAATAAAATATTTATAGAAATAGTTACTGCCAAACAATTTAACATACCAAAGGGTGAGTATAGTTTGGTTATTGACTATGTGTTTGGGAATAACTATATAGTTATCGTCATGCTATCTTGAGGTTTGATATGAGTGTTTCAATAAAACTATAATACTTATATGCACCTATATTTGAAAAACAAGGAGAAGAACCTGGTTTGCAACGATTAATCAATAACCTTTGAAGTTGCGCAATGCAAATGTTCTTCGATAGAAGAGACGGTGTAAGTAAACTGAAGCTTGCAATTGGATTTTAAGCCAAATGGCTATAACATGGCTTTTCAATTTGGAACTTTTGCATCTACTAAATGTCAGGTGCTTTTCGGATCGGGTTGGATTTTGAACGATATTTTTGAGTTAAGATCTGTAGCTAGGTCAGTGATATTATAAAAAGAAGGTTAGGTAATCATAACGACCTAAAATCAATAATTAGTAACAAGGGAAAAATGAAAGCATATAATTATAATTAGTACAGACATTTAATTTGTTGACTAAAGAAAAAAAAACTAGATGCATACATGCATTAATAGTGTCGATAAACATTACTTTCCGTCTGGTGTAGTCGGGTAAAAAGTCAATATCCCAATGCTAGAATATGAATGTGTAACTATATATTTTCCACATTCAGGCCCTTGTATTAATTTTCAATATTTTTCCTTTTATTATAGCACTCTATTCTCAAGAGGCCTGATCACCGCGTTCGGTTCACGTTTTTAGTAATTTATTAAAATCTGTAGAATACCGAAAACACCAAACCCGGTCCTTTATTTTTCAGCTTTTTAATTTTACCAATAGCTTTTAGAAATATGGCGACGGTTCGTTAAGCAAATATTGTGGTGCTATGTATCATGATAAACCATAAATAGGTTTGTAGGAGGGTTTGTTAGTGCGTTAGTAGGTCCTCTTAGTGGTAGGTGTCCCTGTTAGTAAAATGTTAGTGGCCTATTAGTAATCATTAGTTGTCCTACTCGAACTTTGATAAAAGTTGCGTCGCTATAAAAAATAAATCCAGATTGTTTTAAAGCTTAAACAAGGCGTTCATTCTGGAGTGTCTTTTGACACTGGTATTAAAATAAACTGTCACAAGCAACAAAACACAAAGCATAATATCCAGGCAAAGTTGTGAACACTATACCAAAACCTTACCAAAACATTAGAATGACATTCTTGAACTTGACAAATTCAGGTCCTTAGCCAGAGTGTTGAAGGTTTTGTACGAAGTTAATCCAAACACCAAGCCTAAACATACATGGATTAGTTTACAAACGTTTATTCTTGTCATAAGTCCAGGGTCGGGGAAAATATTGTCTTTGCTAAGGAACATAATGTATGGTAGGTAGGCAGCGAGAATATGTATATATACATATATACGCAATAGGGGTACAATGCATCGTTCATTATATATTGCGTGTTAAGGACTATTTAAGTATTATGTAACCTCCAGAAAAGGGAGGGGGAGGGTCAATTGAAGTCAATACTTCAATTGCTCTGTAACGAATCTTTCGAAGACGATATATGTATACGGATGTAAGGATAGCCGATAGAGTGACTACCTTAAAATTAATTGTTTGACCTGATGGGTAGTTGCTGTTGACCCTATTGGCCTTTACAGCTTCACGCCGGCAGAAAAAATTGCTCCTTCTAATGGAAAAAGGTTTAAATCTAATGGCTAAAGAATCTAGGGTAAGACGTCTAGTCTAGATAGTGGAGGCGAACTTATATTAGCGGTAGAGAAGGCGCTGCGGAAAATCTTATCGCGACCAAACAAGCAGCTTACAACTTTCCTCCCTATCTTTTATCTAAACTGCGAAGCTCTTGTTTATTTCTAGTTTCGAGCTCGGGGACACAGAGGGCGCTGACATTTATACACAGCCCAGAGGGCGTCTACTGAGGTTTCAGTCCTGTCAGGCTTGATATAGCCACAGTGTAGGAGCTTACAGTAGGTTTGTATTAAATCTAATACATAATACAAGCCATTTTTGTAATTGTTGTCGCAAAAAAGAGTGTTATTATATTACCTGTCGACATGTTTATTTTTTAGTCGGTTTGAGTATTGGTAAGTCTGTTTGTGGAATTAAAACTCGGAAACAAATGTATTTTGATGTTAAGTATTTAATTAAGCAGAGGGCAATCCTATTGTCTTTCTTTCAAATTTATTAGATATCTATTAAATGGTGACGAGAAACGTTTTTAAATTACGTAGTGTTTCGTATGGTTTATTGAGGAAGGTTGGTTCAACATTTCTGTAGGTCAATGAAAATGGACTATGCAAAAGTTCGTTAGACTGTGGCAAGCGTTGTATTATTCCAAGCTCATAATTATGGCGGGTAATACAAATACGTCAGAGACGAGATGCGGCGAGGGATTAGCGTCGTTTGTTGGGCTTCCATTTTTCTTTCTGTCTGCGTTTGAGTTTAGATGAACTCTTCGACATTACCATTTGGCGAATGTACTTCACTATTGTCACTATGCATACATCTCAGTGTTATTGTTGAAGGAAGGATGCGTGGATACTATCATGTTGTTGCGTTAGGTCAAATAAAAAGTCCTCGTCC
>LGAG01000613.1:715673-740747 GCA_001278395.1 Lerema accius | reverse complement strand
GCCACGGGGCTATAAACGCTTCAAACTTAATGCTTACTTAGGCTCTATATTAATAGTCGGTTGAGGTTGCCGATTACACGTAGAGATAGGTTTAGTGGGAGGAAAAGTTGAAAGAGGTAACCTCGACGCACCTATATCAATCAGATCCTAGACGTTATGTAAAGGTCAGGTGAAGGACCGGCATTCAATAAGAAAAAGTGACGTAGGTATATTTATGCTAGTAATAAACTTGAGCTATGCCTGTTATATTAGCATTGTGAATAAATGAAATATTTTATTTAACTAGGCTGAATTTGATTTGAAAATATTGTCCAGAATCGACTGCAAAGAATATGAAAGAAACCAATCGTTTTATTGACTTCCATTTGCATATGAATTTATCTTTTAACGTAGGTACCTATTTTTTAATTAGTCGGTATTTCGAACTTTCGTACGTTGTCGAATGTATGTGAGTGGACAATTCTACCAACTAATTACACGACGCGATCCGCACGCAATCAGTCGTCATCAGGTCGTGGTGACGTCGTAACTATGCCAAATCGATATCAGTTAAATCCGTTGCAGGAATGTTATACCATAAAATCTAATTTAAAAGTTTTTTTTTAAATCAAAAGCCAGGATTGTTTACACGTAGGCAATACGTGCATGATGCCAAAAAATCTAAAATATTAATCCTTTTCGTCACGCTTTTATCCTTCAAAAGTTGTGTCAGTTGTTATTGTTTGACATCAGTAATTGAGCCATGTCAGGCACCTTTGTGTACCAAAACACCCAACATTTCGGTACTAACTCTCAAATCAAATACGACGGGATCATACCCTACGCTCTTCAACAAACATAATTAAATAAATTAGAACTAAACCGCCACAAAATTATCCAAAAGCTTTATGTCATTACGTCATTTTGCTCATACACTCCTGACGTCAAAATGGCGTTACGTAAACACGAGGAGGCTTTGAATTAAGAAAATTTACATAATTCAAGCGAGATGGCGCAGGTGTACTACCGGGATTCTGAAAGGGTAAAAAAGCCACCCGCTTCATCGCCCCGTCGATTTTAATTCAAATATTTCCAGCCTAACCTAAAACTAAAGTGCTTTGTACGCCGCGAAGCTTTTTGGAAGCGTTACATAAAATTAAGCTTACGCGTACTTAATACTATCGGAACGGGTTTTGTTGTGGAATTTATAATGATCAATGAAGTTGTACAAAAATCACGTAACATAAAAACAACCTATTTTAATGGACCTGTTTTTGTTTACAGAACGAAGGATACAAATAACGCAAAGATAATAAGGACGCGTGCAATTTAAACAATTTTTTATACCAGACTACCCCAAAAGGAGGGTAATGTTAATAACATCACACCCGTCGATAAAATCAACGAACTTCCATATCACACATAATTTTACTTAGTTAAAACTAAAAGGGCAAAAAGCGTGTAAGTTTACATCACGCGTGAAATCGGAACCTGGCAAACACGCTAAAAGGGTTGTCAGGGGCATAAATAATAATATCCATCCGAATATTCTATCCGGATGAGTGGATAGACTCGGTTGTGACCGGATAAGCTCGGCTTGATACTTAGACCGGTTTCCATAGTGTCACGAATATTGCATTATACGTAGCTTCGGGTATTTTGTCGTTCGATTTGTGGAATGGGTTGTAATGAATAGAATCCCTAGGTACCTACTGTGTTGTGATGTATTCTTTTTCTGTTTATTTGTTACGTTTTCATAAATAATTCGTGTGGTGATAGTATGGGTCTCGAAAATTAAATCTACATACGAGTCCATAGTGTATGGCTTGCTATTTTATTATGGTTTAACTTTAATCGGAGAGCTTTTTGAATTATTATCAAAAATATGTTATTTTTTTCATCAGTTTTATTTCGATCAGTAATATCAATAAGTACAGAATTAAATTTATTGACACATATTCGATATTTTTGCACTCCACAGAGGTAATTTGGACGTTTTATACTTTTCCCAGCCTGTTTGTTATGTAAATATTCCTAATTCAAAGCCGATGTCTCTTCGCCTCATGTTACGCCATTTTCGCCTTGAAAGTGGATAGGTAATGTGAACTCGCGAATAATCCTTTGATTTTCGTCTTATAATGGAAATTTCCTCTTTGTTGATGAAATAAGGGTTTTTAGGGATTCGTGTATATGATGAAAAAGAATAAATTTATCAAAATCAGTGATTTAAAACTTTATCATCTAGTGAGTATCTACTGAATGTGTTAGTCTGTCAAGTAAAGAAAATTTACCTAATGGTTATGTGAAATTTCAATAATACGTAACTACGCATATACCAGAATTAACATACATTATATACATGACCATGAAAGACATACATACATACATACATGAACACAATAGATTTTTTTACATAACGCGTATACGTCATCATTACCACCACTCACTGAGAGTTTCCCTCTGTCTCTTTTTCTGTCATTCTATCCTTTTTCAGCATAACGCGTTAAATATAAAATATCTTCGAAGTCCATGAAAACCTTCACTTAAAAAATGTGGTACTATATTACGTATTATATTTTTAACGTCATCTCTTATTTGCGTCGTTCAAGACCCACGCGAGACTGTGACAACACTTTGAAGCGACACTTTTATTCATTTTAATGAATTATGGCGCGCACATGGCGATGATAGTTCACTTAAAACTTGGTCGAGTTTGGCCAAACTTTCTCTGTTTTGTGGCGCTTCCCACGACATCATTAATCAATTTGTTTTTGGAAGGACAATAATTATGAATATGGCGACGCGTTCATGTTGATTACGCGTTATGTTTAAAAGCTCAGTTTTGATAACAAAAAATATTAATGATGATAATAAAATTGTGTTCTTAATGTGTACTTATGTGTCAACCATTAAGAATATCATCCGATAACGATTTTGTTACAGCCTACGATATTAATTGTATAGATATAGTGAGGTACTAAATACTGACTTAACAATAATAAGGAACTTACTTACTTACTGTGGGTTTTACAGCTGATTTAGTTGAGCACGAGACTTTCGCTTGTAAGTGAAGAACGTCACTTATTATGACACCGACGTTTTAACGTGTTCTCAAAAGCACGAAAACGCTCAGGAAATTTTATCAAACTTAAAATTAATTAAATACATTTTGAACGTAACGGTAATGTAGGTTAATTATTAATGGAAGTCACGTAGATGGCGCTAGCAGCACATCACCTGCTCGCCTCGGGCCGCACCTGCTACCGTCGGTTCTATTCCGCTCATGAATATTGCATACATTCACAAACCGCAACGAATAGAGCATCGATATGTTCCAAATTTGAATATCGGTCGGTTTGGCGGATGCTTTATGATGTGAGTTCATGTTTGCGTGCCAATAGATGTCACTGTTCGGTAAATCTGATTCGTAATACGTTTTTCGAGGAAGCGTTCGTAGTAGGAACGATTGATTCTTGTGTCTGTAGAATTACAGATGTAATTATCGGTTATTTAGTTCGTATTATTTTGTGTCATTCGTTCTCAAAAGTACCGCAGTAAAAATACAAAAGTTATTATTCCTTATGTTAAAAAGGATTGAAAGTAAAAATCAAAATATCGCGTTCAAAACTGACTATAATATTTTTTTCCTTTTTCGATTTTACCTTTTTTTTCAGAAAGCCTGAAATTGAGTGAGTGTGTAACAGGCACAGGGTGAAACGGAAGGGTGTGGGGTGCAAGGTTCTGAGATAGCAATATCAACATTCATGAAATAAATCCACCCGGTGGCTCTCGCACCGACTCAATTTGTTGTATAATATCCCGGTACCTAAACGAAATTTTGTAAATACCACCGGATATTTAATTCCCAGAATATGTGTAATTCCTGAACGTTAGCTTTGTGTATGTGATTTAATTTGTAAGCGCAAATAAGTATGCTACATTCATTATGCGTGTATTATGTTTGTATACTGTTTACTATCATTTATTAATACGCTTTCATTTTTGTACTCATAGATCAGTCTGGGTGTGTGCCTATTTGTGTTGTCCATAGTACTCACAATATTCCCTATATTGCCGCGGAGGCACTGTAGGAAAAAATAGAAAAAAAATGTTATAATATTTTTTTGGGAAAATGGGTTTTAATACTATGTACTTTAAGCAAACTAAAATTATATCTAATCTAAGGATTACTGAAAGGGGCAACGAACTATAACTGCTATTATGTACAATCATTTCCAATAAGGAAATGTTTTGCGACTTAGGCAAATACATTTTCGTGATACAATCCCATAAAACTTTTAGTGTCAAACTAGTTAACTAAATTCCCTTACCCTCGTGATTTATAAGTTATTTGGCCTAGAAACTTGTAATTACCCGCAATAAGTGCAGCTAAGTTGAATTGAAATAAGTTTTGCTGTAAGTTTTTCGAACTTATGTACGGATATAATAAATGTATTTGTGTATGTTGACGACCCCGTAGCCTAGTTGGTAGTGATTCGCCTGCGAAGCAAGAGGTCCCGGGTTCGATTCTCGGCCGAGGAAGATATTTATGTGACGGATAAGTCTGCTCTCGGATCGCGGGTGTTAGTATGTGTTGTTTGTGTTGTCCATTCCACCCGTGACTCAGGGAATCCTACTGCGGGGGTATGAGTGTGTTGGTGTATATTTATTTACTCATTTATTTATGTAGGTAGGTCCAGTCCTTTAGCACGTCTACCGCCCACGGCTTGACAGACTAACGACATAATTTTTGAAAGGGCCCTTGGATTTGTCATCTTTGTTTGACATCTTGAGTTATTCGTTGCTGCATGATATTAGTACGTAGCCTCTTATTATCTGTTATTACATTTCCGTATAACAGGAGACACTCCGATTGCGTTACACGCTGTGACCTACTTCCAAATCATATTTTCATAGGAACAGATGCAAGTGAAAAGATAGTTCCACAGTGGCAATATTTTGGACGATACACTGAGAACTATGAATATAGAGGTAAAAATTGCATGGCTGAAGATAAAATTTTCTTTATCTTTTGATTTCCTTAGTCCAAAGGAAACTATTACTTTTTAACACTGTAACGTCTGTCACAGGACTGTATTACTCGATTACATACAGATTGGGTTAAGGAACATCTTTGTATACATGTATTTGTCTCTGTCTCAAATACCTTAACAATACTAGTGTGCGAAAGAGACCAATATAGTGAATAGCGCAGTCTTCCTGGAAAGACATTTTTGGTCAAATAAAATCATTGTTGATTCATATCAATTTATCAACTACACTTGACCCTAGTAATTCACAAAGAAAATGGCGACTAGATTCAAATGAACGCCACTTTTTTGTACCATGCAGGTGAAGTTAACTTCATTCCTTAACCCCTAAGGATTAACTTTCGTCAAAAATTGATACCTTCCTTCTGCGAGCAAAAGCCTTTTCACTCACAAGATTAATGGCAAAAGTTGACATGACGTTAATACGCGAGTCCTACAGCTATTCATCTCCCAGCTGAGTATTACCCAATTAAACATATGACGAGTACTATACAAAATTTCCTGGCTGCGACGTATTAACCTTTGCGGCATATATCAGAATTAACCCTGCGACACACGAGTCTGTATCACTCATGGCAATATTACGCTGAGGCTATTAATAACGAAACATGAGTAAATTAAGTCGATTACAGACCAACCGTGATTTGTGTGTGCCCTGCCTTTCTCGACTCTGAAACTTAATTCATTTATGCATGCAAATGATAGGTAACGTTTCTACTAAATATCGGACGCGGAACATTAATTCCGTTGTAATACTAGGCAATTTGGGTACAGCTAATTTAATAGCGTCAGATTTATGTGGTGACGTAGAATACAAAATACCAACTAACTACTAAGTAACAAGGAGACCTGAGCCAAGCAGAGGGTCATTTATAGGTTGTAATGTTAATAATGATGACATGAATACTTAAATTTAACCACAGCCTAAATGCGAGAAATTTCTATCAAAAATCCTTTTATTTCAATACCTGTAAACACTTTTTCGAACATTTTACAATAATAGCTCCGTAATAAAATGGACCCAAACAATTTTTTTGATCTATTTCAATGTAATTAACTGGGGTAGCAACACAGATTAATTCCACAATTTTTAACGACACCGAAGCGTAATGGTTTAGTCTTTATATGC
The DNA here is from genome assembly GCA_001278395.1 of Lerema accius. Classification (NCBI taxonomy): domain Eukaryota; kingdom Metazoa; phylum Arthropoda; class Insecta; order Lepidoptera; family Hesperiidae; genus Lerema; species Lerema accius. Next base: position 734,588 of record LGAG01000613.1, on the reverse strand, counting down.
TTTCATTACTGAAAGTTTAGAAAGTAGGTCGTATTTAATTTGAAAAGCGGGATGTATATTCGACGTGGAAGCCCTAGAGATATAAATTGGAATACTAAGTATTCGTTGCCTAGTAACATTCGAAGCGATTGGATGTGGCCTTTATAATCATGTTCTAGACTTTGTAACTTATTTAATAACCTCGATAGTTAGTACAAAATACCTACTTAAGGTCCCGGGTTCGTTTCCGCGTAGGACAGTTTTAGGTAACGTATTTGTTGAGATAATAAAAGTACCTACTAATTGAATTTTCTTGACACATTTACCTATGAGAATGAAATTTCAATAGAATAATTTTGATGCTTTTTCTTCGTGTCATCCCGTACATTCAGGTGAAAATCCAAAGCAAGAATCCTCGTAGCATTATAGACTTAATTCAGTCAAATTTACAAGAACGTTGTCAACATAATAACGTCTATTTTCGTGTCTCATAACTTCTAATGAAATAAATTTGGGAAGATCACAGGCCCGACGCAGACGCTGTCTGTATTTGGTAATACGAAATTTTGAATATTCGTTGATACATCTACGTAATAACATTTATTTTCCCTTATTTTTCCATTTTTCATCGTCACTGATTCATTTATTATACCGGTGTCACGTTATATTAAAAATACTTGGCCGCAATCCATTTGTGGCCTACTGGGTACGAGTCTCTTCTCGTAACTGAGGAGGCCTAGACCTCTGCCATGGTGGTCCAGCCCCTATTGGTGGAGGGTTTAGTCGCCAACCCAAGTTTTGCAGTTTTTATGCCACCGAAGCCCCCCAAGAAAGCTTCACAACAGTCATCTTGCGATAAAAACCGGGACTGACAGCATAACGTGCCCTTCGAAGATTGGAAGCGCTTAATAAATTTTGCCACAAGCTGTCACGAAAATACTTACTGCGCTGATATACTTGAAATATAAAAAACATAATATATTGAAATATGGTACTACTAACCCATTGCTAAGGCTCGCGATCCATTTAGACTGTTACAATTTTCAGGAAACGATTTAGACACTCAACATACCTGTTTCCTCAGAAAAATATATTTTCCTTCACCGTAGCAAGTACTTCCCTCACTTCAAATAAGCATAATGATTTGCCAACAAAAAAATCACATGCGAACAGAATTTACCTTTGAGACCCTTGAAATTCACTTCAACAAAATGATTCTGTTATTTCTATCTACCATTAGATTATTATGTTTACGTTACATATAGGAAATGTTAATTTTGCGATCTTTAACTAGAATTCTCTTAAACTTAAGTATAAAGGCAGTTGTATTGAGTTACTCGTAAATAGTGTAACGTAGTTAGAGGAGGAAGTCTTTTCACTGACGTAGTTTTTCGCGAATGGAATTGTATAAAAATTTAATTTCCGCCACTCTCCAGTTCAAAGAGTCTTAAAAAGTTATTATTAAGAGTTGTTACTTATTTAGTTAGGGTTATTGTTATTCCATAAATTTAGAAATTATTACAGTTTATATTTTATTATCGTACTTATTGGGCTTCTATCTAATAAATAAAACAATGAAATCATCAACCACTTTGTATTTATTTGTTGGTCATTTTTGTTGTGATATCAACAAGTCGGTTTTGGTCTTCACAAATTTTGAACAACATTTAAAAATTCGAATCTTCATCCAAAACCTACAAGTTTTAAAACACTTTTAATGCAATATCCGAGACCGTTCGAATCCGTTTATAACCTGGCCATCGTAAATGGATTCGATTCCTGGATCAAGTCGTAAAGTTGCGATATAAAATTCTCTCCGTTTACTTTCAAGTTTACACAGTTGTCATTGGTATGTATTGGCGTAGGTATCTACGCAACTGTTTACGGCAGCCATGCGACAATGTTACGACTAAATGTCGCTGCGACTTTTGAAGCTTGAATTGGTTTCATCCAAATTATGCGCTTAGCTACTAGGATCGCGTCGTTACTTACCATCAGATGCGACCGTGGTCAAGCATTTACTTAGTTGATACAATATACAAACGATACAGGCACTATAAACAATGCTATCTGTAGTCAAGGCAAGTGTCATTGACATCTATTCTGTACATCTGTAAGTCTGTGGTTAGACATTTTTGTTCCTGTCTCTGGGCAACCATACAATCTACGAAAAAATCGTTTTTTCGTTTATGTATCACATTTTTTCCAAATTATACAAATATACGATCACTTAAATTACATAATGTTGGCTCTACAGCCCGTCGCCGTTACAGATTAAGGGTTTTTACAGACGGCGTATTTTCAACGCGCCATTCTTGTTACTCGCGTATGATGCTCGTTCACATCGTGTTCTTAGCGTTTTTATACCCGAACGCAACAGGAGTATAATGTTTTTTGAGCGTATGTATGTATCATTACTAGTTATAGAATGTATGATTGCTAGTTATAGACAGTAATTGTTAGTGATAAGAACAAAACAATCGCGCTAATAACGCGCGTTTGTATCGGTACAAACGCACATCGTCAACGCGTTCAAAAATCCTCGTGTACAAATGCTCTAAGAAAGAACGAGGTAGTGTATTGTATTTTTATTTAACCTTTCTACTCTGAATAATACAGTCGCTCAATTGACAATAATTGGGTCAATCAGAAAGCAGATAATATTCAATTGTATACTGTATAGATTGCTTTTATTCTTATTTCATTCCTGTGTCAATTATGAATTATCGATGCCAATCACCTGCCTTCAAATTCGAAGTTAAATTCAGTTAGCAAAGTTTATTCCGTCGGTAATTGGACCGTGGCAATTCCAGCATTAATTGCAAATTTTATGATTCGCGTTCATCATTTTCATATAAATTATAATGGATTCAATAAAGGTAATTATCTGTAATAAACATTGCAAATACATTTTATTTTTGACTTAATTTTTAATTACACAATTAACGTTTATTGTTTTTATTAGGTACTACTCATTATATAACGTTTCTTATTGTCCTTTACAGATACAGACCGGCTCTTAAATTTGTTACATACATATTTTTAATACAGAGTACGATTTGGGACCCCAATTGGAGCCGGAACATGGTGCCGTTGTTGAGATACTTTAGTTACTTCAGGTTAATTGCTGTTGGCTCTATTGACCTTCCAGCTCCAAGCGGACAGAAGTCAAACTATTAGGTTTAATGAAACGCCGTCGAAGCAAAAGTGTAGCAATATTATAAGCGTTTACTAATGGAAGATGTCAAACTTAACGTCAAAAGTATAAAATTCTAAATTTAAATGCAAAAATATTTATTCGTGTAATCAATGATACAATTATGCACGTCATTTTATAAATCTACCACTTTTGACTATTCAAAATTATTTTTGCAAAGGTGCTTTAGTATCGAGGAGAATAAAGGGGAAAGAAATTTCCCCTTAAAAAAATATGTACCTGTATTTTTTTAAACATTTTTCATGTGTCTAGTGCTGTTATAATAACAGATAATGTTATTAAGTACCAACATTACTTACATAAATATAGTTTAATATTCAAGCGCCCAGCTGACAATATTACCACTCAAATATTATTAAAGGGTTGATGAGATCATTCATTCCTTATAAAGGACTCACAAAAAGGGTCATCTTGAGTTGACACGACATGAATACATTCGGCCAGTTATTGAAGCAAAAACGCCGCAAGCGATATTCGGTTTGTAATATTGATGTCATAATATATTTCTTTTGGATAAAAAATTTATGTGGACAGATAAAAATTTGCGTTCACGACGCATCAAGTTTAATACCTACAACAAAGCCTATCTACATAGAAAATCTATGAGCATACTATTTACAGATTTTACCTCGTTACATTGCGTTGTGAACTTTTCAAATTATATTACCCTCCGTCAGGCGCATTCGGGTTAAAACAATGACGGAACTATTTTGCAACCTCATCATAATATAACTTCATGGATATTCGTCACATAAATAAATCTAAGTATTCCCCTTATCAGTTTACCAACGCATATTTGAGACAGCAATTGAATGTAGCAATGCAAGAATTGCACTTACTATTTATGTAAAGAATTTATGCTCTACTATAAAAATAGGATGTCTTCAATGTGAATTCATATGAACTGAAAATTTAATTGTTATACACCGTATATCACATATCGATATTAAGCAAAATGAGGGGCCTTTACGTTGCTTTTGCTGTTATCATGGCTTTATTTGCATTGACTGCTATGTCACCTGTTGGTAAGTCCCTTAATTATTAAAATAAATTAAATCATAATTTTTTGGTCTACTATCTATTATCCTTTTCTATCAATACTTAAAATTCAGATTATTTATATGACGTATGCAATAGTATGTCGTATATAAATGGGCGCATAGGTGATAATTGACATTTTGTAACCTGTTTAGAACCTGTAAACAACTTTGGTTACAATAGGTTTATTTCCACTTATGTTTGTAATTTTAAAATAATGTTTAATTTAAGATTACCATATTCATATTTTCGGTTACTTTATAACTATGAAAAACTTTTAAATTTTTATATTATTTTGTATTAACATTTTTTAATGCTGATTAGCGTCATTTATTGTTAATCGAAATTTTATTTATCAATACACTCATAATTTATTTTCAGATGCTATGTTTTATAGACCTGGATACAGAAACTGTAACAATCAAGCATGTGATCAAGAATGTCGTCGTATGGGTTTTACAGGAGGTGTTTGTGTAAACGGGAAATGCAAGTGCGATGTTAACTAATCGGAACATACAAAAAAAATGATTTGACGTAAACACGAAGCAAGACATGTTTGTAAAAATAAATGTATTTTTACCCGACTTTAAAAAAAAGGATGATCAATTTCACCTATTTATATTAATGCTGAAGTATTTTTATATTTAAGTATGTTTATATTTACTCACAGTTTGTGTTTTTATTTTAGACAAACTTAACGAACGTAGAAGTACCCTTACCTACCAGGCTAGAAATAGAAATTTAAAACACATTATTTAATTACCTCGCTTGCAACTGTACCCTTCAAACCGTAGATCAGCTTGATAATTACTGTTGTTTGTCGTTAATTAATTAATTTATTCTGTGGAAAACTTACAGCTAGAGGAATAATAATAAAACAAATGTGAAATAGAAAGCCAATCACAATAACAGTCATTAATTCAATGAAAGGCGTAGAAAGAAAGAAATTCTACTACTCACTACTACTAGTATTCTACTACTTCGTCAGCTCAAATACGAACATGAACGAATACAGAAATTCACACATCTTAAGACCAGTTTAAATAAAAACGACGTATATTAAAATATCACGAGAATCTGTATATTTTGAAAGCCAACAGAAAATCTGCAGCTGAAATAAATTTTTATAGCGACTTAAGAATCTTTTTAAGCTTTGCACTTCCCGTGCATCGTAGCCTCGAGTTTTTGTGAGTCGAGCACGTCTTTACTCTCGAATGAAATAAATATTTAACTTCTGTTTAATCTGAATTGCGGCCTTCGTAAAACGTTAGCCAATAATGTAAACTTAAAAAACTTAGAGAAAATTTCACGCATTTCGGTTACGATGATATAAAGTGGACCATGTACCTATTAAGTAAGTATCCATCCACGTCACTGGTTCCTTTTTAATCTTTATAATTATAATTAATTGGACTATTGTGAGTCAACTAAACGAAAATTACAACTTACTGTCATAGTACATCATAGATCCAACCTTGCCCCACAAGTATTGAAATGTTAGAACTATGACGCAGCCATGATCAGTTTATAACGGTCCTATTTCGTGAATATATTGTAATAACATTGAAATTTTATAGTGACGTTTTAAAAGGTTATTTTAACTGACTTTAGTCAGAGAATGAGAAAGATTTAAATTTTACGCTGCCCCATAATATATACTACCAAAATAGTATTGTAATCACCAAAAAAATAGTGTATATAGAAAGGCTGTTAGTGGTTTTCGTCTAGCACTTTGCATAATTAACACGCCGACAAATTTCAGCTCATACTGTACCTTTATTCGGGTAAAGAGTTAAGTGATTAGTAATCGACCTCCTGAATTTAGATACGTTTCTCTATGCGAATGTATCCTATTGTTAGAGACCTTTACAAATGGTTGTCAATCTTGAGAGTTAGTGAGGTAAGGCGACGTGATGTTATGTTGCGTTAGAGCGTTTACGAATGGGTTCCATCGTTCATCGCAGTCCAATTAGTAACAGTATGCCTATGGATGCAACGGTCTCTTGTTATCGACGATGTAATGCTTGTTTGCTATTTATACACTTGTCCGAAAGTTATTATGTATTATTATGTATTACAAGTATACTTTTGTTTTCTAATAAACTTCCATCAGCTATTTCCACATTTCCCCAGGGTTGACTGATGTAAAATTGTATGCATTTGTTTGTATGCCATTAGGCATTAAGTCATAGGTATTTAACCTTTTTAGAGGTGTCTTAATGTTTAAATAAATAAAGTTATACGACATTCATCAGAGAAAGATACCTCAACGGATTGACCAAATGTTAAGAAATTGTGTCATGAAACTTAAACTTTATGTATGTACTGACTTGGCGGTCACCATTCAGTAAGGTCGCCGTTTAGAGGATCAAAAAGGAATGGGAGTCGCTCGGTTCTTATCCAGCTGCCAATTGGAGATGCGTTTGATGTTACTAATAGGTATTAGTGACGGTGAGTACTTACCATCTAAAGGTTAGTTAGCTGGGTTCTCAGCTTAGTATAGTAGGTTTTTATAGTAGTAGTCATTAATAGAAAAAAACAAAATCCCTACAGCATAAATGCAGAATTATAATTGTCGTACAAATATGTTGTACATGTAGGTCGGTATAAATTGCTATAACGTAGCGTAAAAATATTTATCTTATCAGTTTTTCGAACACACGTTTTGTGACCTCATTAAATGTAAATATTCACATTCACTTATGCGAGGATTGCACTTAGTATTTAAGTAATAAAATATGTTTTTTACTATAAATAAGGATGTTTTCAGAGTGCATTCATAAAAAAATCCTAGGAGACGATAATACATCTATTTTCTTAACAAAATGAGGGGATACTGCCTGATTTTCGCTGTTATCATGGCGTTCATAGCTTTGACATCTGCTATGCCACCTGTTGGTAAGTAAATTGATTTAATAATATCAAATTTTGTCCTTTTTTTTCGTTTTGACAATCACTTTATTAATAGTTTAGCGCCATAATTAGCTTGTCAACAAAGATTAGGTTAAATCACGCGTTAAGTTCGTATTATAATGCCGCTGTTAGCGACAAACGCTATAATGCGATGATTTTGGTGGATTTTAATGCCTTGATCTTAAGGGCATTATTTTTATACCAACAATTATGGTGCGGAGCAGTAAACCCTGAACATAATAAAGACAATTATTGATGAGTAGGTACCTATGTCGCAACGCAACCCGCTACATAGATGGGTGTTCAAAACAAAAATTATCTGTATTTTGAAATAAACTTTTACTTGAAGTGTACTTTCACGGGTAAAATTTTGTTTGAAGTAAATATTATTTAATTTTCAGATAAAGAAGTTTTGGTTACTTCCCATCCCATCCATTTCGAAAATTGTGATCCTAAAGACTGCGATAAAAAGTGTCGTGGTATTGGGTTTAAGCGTGGTGCTTGTGAAAATGGCCGTTGTATGTGCTACATGAACATATCCGATGCCCCAAAGTATTTTATAATTAAGCATGCGTAAAAACTAAGCAAGACTGGTGGTGTGCATAATAATAATGAACTTTTTATATTCATGATGATTTACGAGTATATTATTCATACTTACTCATAATATATCAACGGCTTATACTTTATAACTTTATTTTTTTTACTTTATAGACATGTTCAATAAACATTTTCTTTGGTTTTTTCATTGAAAAATTAACGTTGTATATTTTGGTTGATCCCAGGTCCCTTCTAACTATTTTAGTCTATATATATTCTATAATCGTACGACAATTGTAGGTGTCTTCTTTTGGGGCGTCCAGTACTAACGTGAGCCGTTTTTTGCGTATAAACTTCGTACAGTGTATCTGTTAAGTTTTAAAAGTGAACAAAAAGAGACTGGTGACTAAAAGATAAAATTCTCTGTCAAGTTAGTTATTATTTTATTTAATAATACGTATAAAGTTCCATATTTTGTACGGACATCGGTTGCAGCCGGCTGCTTGGACATAAATCCAGGACAAGAGCACAATGGAGAGTTTTTCACTAACTTTTGTTCCTTAAAAGAAAGCTTGGCCCTTGCAGGCAGGTGGTCGTGGATTTATTGTTAGTCGTGGATAAGCAGAGAACTGTGAAGATGTATAGACGTTCTGGAACTGTCTGGAAATGATTTGATATCGGCTACGACGAGTGTAATCCTCAAACTATTAATTTCTAATTGAATAATGGTACACACTAATAGAGCTGCTTTAGAGGACTGTGTATCGCAAGTGCTATAGGTAATAGGTACAAATTGACAAACGTCACATGATAAGTTATTTGCACCGGCCACAATACCTAGCGCATGAAGTTTACGTAATTTCCGTAATTCTACTTGTGAATCCATTTTTTGAAGTTTAATAAAATTAAAGAAAAGCTCTTCCAGTTCAAAAGCCTGGGACTTTATAAAAAAGGTTTAGGTATGCAAATGGTTATAGAGTAGCCATGTTACAATGGCGAGCTATTTAGCCGGTGTAGAATAGAAATGATCCGGTGAAGGAATAAGGTCGTTAGAGAGCCCCTATTTATGAACGATGGGTATTTTTTTATCTTTATTACTTTCTTCATATTATCTTTATTATCGAGTGCATAGAGTCTTAGACAAGGAGCTTGTGGGTAGACTATCAATTGTTAATCATCAATTATTGCAAAATTGTAAGCGCAGGCGCAGGCGGGAGTTTATGGCGGGTGTAACTTTGACAGCTGTCAACTTGATAAAATGTATATTGCCTACTGTCAGATTGTCATGTCTGTTTGAGTCTGTAGTTTTTTGTTTGATATAATGAGTCTGGGTCGACTTGCGTCTAGTTTAAATAAATATTTAAATCTACGTAATTGTACGTAACTTATTTGTCTTATGAGTAATAAAATAATAATTAAAGTTACATATTATTATATCTATTTAAGTACCTATGCCACAATCTTTAAATATTTTAACGAATGGTATGTATAAAATGTGTTATCTGTTAGTGGCTTACATATAAGTGGCTTAGATATTTCATTATTTTTATAGTAGCATCTACATACATAGGTTTTCAGTTTATTGGCAAATGACAAATAATAACAATTTTATTGGCAATAAGCGAATGTAATAAATGTGTAAAATATAAATATTTGTATAATAATAAAAGTGTATACAATTTCATTAGGACTAAAAGTGACAGCAGGTGAACAGTGTAAATTGTTGACGTTTTATAAACACAAAATCATAATACTTAAAATCATTCTTTCTATCGAAGTAAAAAATAACGAAACCTAACAATCGTTTTCAAGTTATATTCCACACTTAATATTGAAAAAAAAATGAAGAAATATTTGATAGTATTGGCTCTTATTATGGCATTCCTTGTAAGGACAAATGCAAGGTCTTATCATGGTGAGTTTATTTACTGTATCCTTAACTAATGACCTTAAAATTCTTATACCAATAATAAGTCTTTAAATAAACTATTCCTTATCATCGCGAGAAAATTATTTTGTATATTTGTGGCTGATATTACGGGTCTAAAGGTTTTATATTATCTACTTTGTAACTCTGAAAATGAATTAAGGACCCACATTAATAGTTACCATGTCGAACTACTGTTTAAGGGGTACTGGGTTCGATTCTCATCGAGCCAGAAATTTGTATCACGAATTAAAATTTTTGCTCTCCGTTCGAATGTGGGTCCTTTGTCAATTTGTATTGTCTGTGGAACTTTTGTTATTTGGAACCTTAATATGAGGGTCTAAATTTATTTTATTGTTCAGTTTCTATTGGTATAAAGTCCTAAAGCGATTTTTTATGTTTACCTAAAGGCCGATAATAACGTATACCTTTAATTTTCAGGTGTTGAGATTTCCTATGTTGACGATGACCATTCATGTGAATATGATGATGCCATATTACACCTTGAAGAAGAATGCGACCGATTCTGTCGTAGATCTAAGTTTCTAAGAAGCTTGTATATTGCTTATGAATGTAACTGCGATTAGTACTAAGGGGCCGCTCAAGTAATACGTAATTAAGTAACGCAATTTGGGGGAAGGGAGTATTGTATAATGTTATGATGCATTTGTGTGTGGGGGTCGAACAACGCGTTACGTAATATTGTTTTTTTATCACTAAAAAAATCTAGGGAATTTAATTTTTTTGAATCGGAATTTTTTTTGATAAAATTGATCATTTGTCTGTTATGTAACGTTTACAGAAAATCGTTACGGGGCGTTACATAGGGGGAGGAGGGGTAAAAACCTTCAAAAATTGAGTCATGTAATACTTGAGCGCTCCCTAAGTATGTGAAAGAGCGAGCTTTACTTGGTGTATGTTTTATTTACTAACTATATTAAATTTTAGTCAGTAAAGTAGATACATAGATGATTTAAGTGCAATCTTGGTTGTCTAAATGTATTAATCACTTCAGTCAATGCAACGCAACGTTCAGTGTAGTCGTCCAGATAAATCGAATATATTCTACAGTATCGAGTGAATTAACATCTGATACGAGTATATTACTCGTATTCATTACTAAACTTATTGATCGGTAAACATCGTAGTTCGGTAGACTGCACTACAGCTCGTATATCTTCCAGAAACAATAATATTCGCTCAAACTTGGAGCTTGCAATTAGTAGCTCTGCAGGTATGTGATTAGAACTCAATACTGTTGTATGCAAATACTCTGATAATATTAGAACATTTTGCTCAGATTTTGCTCGAAATATTTCCGTGTTCACGCTAGATAAAGTTATCACGGATGTCGAACGGAAAATAGATTTTCGGTTCACTTTTTGCTGTCCGCGCGAGAGGAATTAGTCTTTAGAAATCCGGATCAAAATAAATGGAATCGGTAATAATGAAATCTAGCGGATAGATTGTGTTTAAACAAAACTGAGTTAACATCAATGCTAGTATTGTTATAATTATGTTTCCCTAGTATCGTAGATATACTTGTCAGTCATTAGTGTTGATCAAGGTTTTCTCAGGATTTTGTCTACGCTTGCGCAGAAATTTTACGGACTTACCTAAGTTTTGGGCACAGACCCAGCTGACTTACACTTAGGCAAACTAAGCAACCGATTAACATTTAACAAACAGTATCTTAAGTGTACATTATTTTAGACTAATGTCAGTTACATTTAGCCAGGCGGTTAGTCGAGCAAGTTTGGCAAATGTTGGGCAAAGTTGAGCGTGAGAAGTTTATTGAGCTCCCGGTCCACATACCCGACTCTAGGCAAAAGTTACCAGCCCTGTTATTGAGACAAATTTGAAACTTCCAAATTATTGGCACAATATTTGGAGCAAGTTTGTTGTACCGTGATACTGCGGCGACGTAGTCTCGTGGAAAATACTGAGTTTTCCGAGGTTATGGCTACGGAGAAAGATATTCGTGTTTAGTTTTGAATCAAAACTTATATTTGTAGGTAGTGCATTGGAAATAGGGGTGAAAGAGAAGCAATATGAAGGGTTGGGTGACGTTATGGGGTGAAAGATACGGTAGGTTTCATTTTTGTACCTATTTGCATTTGCAAAGTAATACTTTTTTTGATTAGTAAATAATGGTACCTACATACCAAATGTACTTTGTAGGTACTGAATATACCTCCAGATAAGTATATAAATGTATATTGTAAGCTTCTTTCACAGGTATCTTCAAAGTGCTTTGACATAAAACACTGCAAAGAAACTGAAAATGCTCTGCAAAGGTTTAAATTTTAACTATCTTTACAGAGTAACCCAATATTACTGAACTGAGCGAAATTCTGAGAAGCAAGCGCTGGTACTGAAATTTTATATTACTCTATCACAAGAAGCTAGAGACCGAAAAGTCAGTCGCTTCAATTGGGTCGCCACTTAAGTTATTGCGGTTTTTAATGTAATTGTGTAAAATACATTAGGTTCCAATTTTGAATGGCGTTTCTAAAAACCATTCATTTAATTGATTATTGCTAAGATTTGTTTGAAAAGCACGCTGTGAGACCACCCAACTTTGTTTTATTTGCGAGGTTGTTGCCAGGTTTTTTTTGTCTTATTAATGACTACTATTTTTAGTATCACAAACACCAGTAATTTTATCGGGCCACATAGGTCACTGTATTGAAAATTTACCGTGTGCCGCCTACCTCATGTCTGCTTAATTGTTTACAGCTGCATGTTTGCTTTACAGAGCATACAATTTGAGGTTGTGACCTATACGAGACCTTACACAAGACCTCTAGAGGTCTTTTCTCACAAAGTAAGAACTAAATAAAGTAGCAACGTGTCTTCGAAGGAAAGGAAGCACATAAGATTTGTTCTACTAATACTCACTTTATTTACCTACCGATCGCCCCTATAAAATGCTTATCTCGGTTAACTACGAGTATTTAGTCTTCATAGAGCTTAGACATAAACATAGGAACTATGAGTTATGACTGTGCTTTTTACATTAAATTACTCCATTTCGTTTTCTCTTCAGCCAGGGACGTTTCGTATATACGAAAGTATACTTAAGAGATGTTAATTACAATTTTGTGCTCTTCAATTTTAGTTCACTAAGAATTTATGTTTGAAAACTCCTCTGAAATTTTAGAATTTCAAATCATGTTTACGTTTATAAATTTTAATTTAGATAATTTAGTTGTATTAGTACTTCATTATACCTAGTTGTATTCAGATTTAAATTATTAGTATATGGGTGTCATGTGGAAAATAAATTATATCATAATAGATTACTGTATAAGTGTTTCCTTGTTTCGAAGAGCATGTTAAAGTGGGCTACAAACTCCTCAGCTTATTCATACTGAAACACCGTGATGGTGTTTCAGGCCTACTCAATAAAGAGGTATGACCAGTATCAGTAGCAAGCCCATAATAGGTGGAGGCCACTAAAAATCTACGAGTACATTACGTCAAACTTTAAAATCTTCAGAAACAAATAAACTGAGTGTAATATAATTTACAGTATGAAATAGTTCCAGCTGTGAACATTGGGAAATCTATCGACACCAAATAACTTGGCACTAATACATTTTATACACTGAACTTTACAGATGGTATCTACAATATACGAAGTAAGAAATATTTTATGAATTGCTTTGAACTATAAAGTGTCTTAAAAATGTCGGTTTATAAAAATATAAAAGCCTAATCTCGGTGTTAAATATTTTTTGAGATTTTAGATGGGCGTAGGATTTGTTGTTAATATTTAGCACACGTTCTTGGTACAGACTAGATGAGTAAGATTTGTTAAAAAATTCGAATATTTTAAATGTACGAGTCGTTGCAATGCGTTGAGAAATGCCCTTTTGAAAGTTAATTAACATAATACGAGTAGGTTTTACTCGTGTCGGGTACTGTAAGTATTTTACGAACAATTATGCCTGACTTGAATACTACCCGATGTTGTCTTAGATGGAGAGCGTTTTAATTTAGACGAAACCCATACAGTCTTGACTTGAAATGTGAGTATTATTGTGTGATGTCGTCAATTTTCATATGAAAAATATCAAAGCGGTAGGTAGCACTGCGTGGGCGCGTTGACACAAGCGCACCGTGTGAACCCTTCCTATAAATAGTTAAGTATGCTTTTGAACGCGAGTACTACTTTAATGTAAGAAATAGGTTTCTGAGAGTGAAACGAGAGCGGGTTACTATTGTTATCAACGAGCCTAAATTTAAAATGGCCCTTTCTTAGCAGAGTTGAACGTTCAATCAATCACGAAATTTCACTATAGAAACATTCATAAGAGAGTTTTTTGAGTGGAAAATAATACAATGATCCTTGCCTTAGAATGGGAATCTTTTGTTGTAGGCATATATGAAAATTATTTTAGTATGAATGAAAATATATTTAGTTGTTGTTATGTAGAATCTATTATTATCTACATTCCAAACCATAACGACGCCTTTAAAATATCTACGTAAAGACAAATAAAATAAACAAAACTGTCTATTGATTCAATACTATTATAAGCCAAGCTTCCAAACTTAAACTAAATGGTTTGCAGAAATTGATAGTATAAGCACGTACGAGGGAGTATTCAGGCTTCATAATGGCGTAAACTTCTCACTGTTGGATAGACAGATTAAACTAGTCGTATCAGAACTGCAATTAAAGCCACAGCTACATGTTTTGGTCCGGGTCGTTTTCCGACTAAGAGATTATCGATTTTACTAACGAAACTACGCTTTGGTTTAGAAAACAATCTTACGAATAATGCTCTTTCAATGATCAATGAAAATTAAGGTATCAAAAACCACATAATAACCACTTCAATAACAGCTTATAAAATTAGTACCAGCCAATAACGAAACATTGTACTGGACAAAATTAGCATCCTGAAAGCGTAGTATCGCAATTGTTTATATGTACCTATTATCAATAAGCATGCTTAATTATTGAGTTGTAGTCGGTAAATTATGCTAGCAGTATACTCCTTAGACCAAAAATCAAATGGCTGGTTATTTTTGATGCTCAGAATGAGTACACCCGTAACAATGTTGTGACAAAAATAAGTAAGGGCATGCTTTTATGCTACTAATAAGCATGTGTATCAGTAGCATAAATCTACTTCCACCGGGAATCGAACTCGGGCTTCCTCGACCGTAAAGGTCACTAACTGACCAACCAATTGACCAACGGATCGTCACCTAAAAACATTAGCAAATTTCTATTCCGGCAAGTTATTCAAGCTTGAACCCCGCTAGCTCGATTCTGAAAGGCTAAATTCAGTATATTTCTCCATTTTATTCACGAGGCACTTCCAGGGCACCCGGCCAGAGTTGTAAAACTTTTTTAGATTTTTTGGTGCAACGAAGGCGTAGTGCATAACGTTTACCTATTTGTGGAGGGTGGATTATATAGGTATTTGTACAAGAAAAATGTTTGAACAGTGGCTACCATTATTAAACAATAGTTGTTTTTTTGACTACATAATTATGTTAATCACCTACAATAATATTAGTACGAAAAGAACTGACTGTATAAGTGTCAATTTACTGTTTTCATTAAATGTATTTATCGCACATGTAATACTAAAAAATTACCTTTCTGTATTGTTCTATTTAGCCTCCAGAAATATAGTTCATACTAAGAAAGCATACATCATTTTATACTCTGTCAACATAACTTAGTTATTGCAGTTTTCGGAGGTAATAATTTCAATACAAAACTTTTGTTTTCCTTGATTAGAGTTTGTTATTTTAATTTATACAGGACACGTCAAATTGTTTTGTGTACCTCGTGGGACTGTGAGGGTCTGACCAAAGCTATTTTACAGCGAGCTTTGGATAAATGATGCAGTTCAGTACTGGAAAAGTGGTTAGACCTTTGATAATGTGCCAAGCTAAGCGAAAGCTAGGAAATGTTTCTTAATTTATGAAATTTTATGAATTGTTTAAAGGCAATGATATTATTTGATCATCATCACAAATCACAACTCCCACTCTAACTCCCACTGCTGGGCTCAAGTTTTGCAACCCATAACTCCCACTGCTGGGCTTAGGTCTCCTCTCACAGTATGAGGGGTACGGGCCATAGTACCTACACCACGTTTGCCTAGTGCGGATTGGCAGACTTCACACACCTTTGAGAACTTTGTGGAGAACTCTCAGGTGTGCAAGTTTCCTGAGGATGTTTTCTTTCAACGTAGCAAGTGATAAATTAGTATCTAATACGCACGCGTGGGGTTTGAACCCAGGAGTTCCCGTTCGGGAGACCAACCACCAACCACTAGGTTTCAATCAAGGTCTCCTAGTTTTAAAAGTTTCCTTCACTACTCTTTCATACTATACAATTTTCAGACATAGTTACTTCAATGTATCTTTCAGTGGAGTTTAGCCCTAACTTAAATTATTCATGGGTCGTATTCGCGTTAGGCATTTTTAAGTCATACCCATAGAGCTGTTAATGGCATGAAATCAACGCAATTTTTATCTCTTGAATTGATTACACTGTATTGTATAATTAAGTGAAATATTTGAATAGATGAATTAAAGGACACCTGTTTTTTTTATACCGTTGACAGGCAAACGAATAGACTGGTCACCTGATGGTAAGTGATCACCGTCACCCATGGGCATTAGTAAGACCTGGGTATCACCAACGCGTTTGCGGCAAAGAAGGAGGCGATGCACCCGCTTCTCGAAGGACCCTCTACTCATAGCTTTGTGGAAACGCTGATGTACGAAGATAGAAGAATTAGATGTACCTTAAGGGACCCAAGTAGACACGATCTTTAGCAATGAAGTTATGACTAATAGAAATACGCTAATTGCTCATGTTCTATATTTTTTATTTCTCTGCACTGGTATATCAAAGCTGCATCACTTCATATGGACGATCACATATGGGAATCATTAACCTAGTTACTAGTTACGTTTCCTTTGAGTGGCGTAAATGAACGTCGGCATCGGATGAAGCTCCTACGCTCAAGAGGCTGTATCGCATTGATGGGATGTGAGTTCTCGTTAGTGCTTCTGTATGCGTTGGAAATTATTCTTCGATAATTATGCTAGAAGCGCTCATGGCCCGGGCGGCTTGTGTTTCTGAATGATCGACGAAGTTAGGCAAGTATAGGCGCGATTGTAAATCATATCACAGCTCTGATGGGACCCGTTATCAAGGATATAGAGAGGATTTTCTAACGCAGCTCGAACGTAGCTTATTCGTATTAACTTGAACTTGCATTATGAGGAGGTTTCCTCTGGTCAATAGATGATAAGTATAAAGAAACGTCTACTCTTGGCTCAATGGTTCAAGTTATACGTTTTTCTTGTTTAATTTCTGTCAAATTATGGAAAGCCCTCGGAGTATCTGAACATAAGTTCTAAATCTGAACAAATCAGACTAAAATCCCGTCCGCTTTACCAACCTCATTGGTATTCGAACAGCTATCGAGTGTAGGGAATTTATGGTCTCCGCGCATCTGCCATGCTCCCATAACTCAGGATGCCACTCTCACATACTGAGCAGATGGCTCGTTTTGGGCTTCCACGATGATATTGTTATTGTTTATAATTACTTTGAAAGGGACGTCGGAAAGATTGGTCCTCGCTTCGGGATACCGGAATGCGGGAGGGATTTTGGCTTATTAGTAGATGAACAACAGTAACGTTTGTTACAATTCCTTTTTGTCCATTGAAAATAGTTTATCGCATACGTATATACGTGTGTTTGAACTTGCAAAGATGTGATTTGCGTCATTTTGACATTTGGCATGACTAAAGTTTACATGGAGAAAAAGTGAGTAAATCAACGTGAACACACGTCATCTAGTGTAGACATATGCAGTCACATATTTCAAAATCGAAAATTAAAAAGGCCCGTTGACAGACTGACTAGTTTATATATTTCAGAAAAATTTGTTACACTCGAAGACTTCGAGTCTAAATTTATTAAAAGACACTCACACATCCCAGTATGTATTTAATACAATAAAGGTGTATTGATTGTATATTAACCGAGTTCGGGGCTAGTCAGCCTAATTCACAATTAACAAAGTTACGCGTGTCCGAAGTTAGGTGGATAGAAAAGTTACGAAGCCCAACTGAGGCTAGCTTTAACTTTGCTGATATACAGTTTGAAAACTACGTCGCAATATAAACATCGCAGTCGTTAGACGACATAAATGTCGTAATCGTTTTGAGAAATAAATATCACATAACTTTTACTCGACGACGCAAGGACGCTAATGTTTTTTGAGCGTATGTGTGTCTCCATTTCTTTCGCACGCTCTATAGTCTGAACAGCTTTACGGATTTCAACTTGTGAGGTGTCATTGGATTCGTTTTCATTGTAAGAGTGATATAGGTTATAATTTTTTTTAATATTTCTCCTACTTTTCAGCAATAGGGTTTTTTATTTTTCTGTTAATGCATAAATGTTTTTTTTAGTAGAATTCGGTGAACTTTAACAAGTTAAGTAGTTATTTAGCTGGAGAAGAAAAAAAAATTCAGATTTAAACAAAACAAATACATCAACGCCCTGCCCTATTGATGTTTAGTTTATTAATTTTTAAAATATGTCCTATAACTTTAATAGCATCTTCAGGGTTTTATTTGGAAAGTATAACTTCAACATAACTTCTAAGAACTTTTATTTGGTTTTTGGCTTGGCTTTTCTTCAAACTTTTCCAAGATTACGAGGACATATGCCCAAAAAGGTCACAAGTAATAGGTATCTATTTATTGTTCAAAGTCCTGTACGCGCCATATCGATTGTATATGGTGTAGCTATACTTTATTATAACCTGTTTCAACTGTATCGTATATAACGAGTGAATGCTTATGATTGTCCAAATATTTTTACACAATTTTCTTTCCGTATAAAATAAGTGCCGGAATGGTCTTCGATAAAACTGAGGGAAACACTAGAAGTATGGACAACGTGGTTTACTGTATTCAAGAATGGCCAGCAATTTGTTGAAAATACTAATAATTGGGTGTTACCTATAAAATGAGTAAAAAAATTAACTATGATAATAGTTGGTTCTGTATTTTTTTCATGACATAATGAGTACGTTGTGTTAAATTATAGGGCGTTTCTTCCAAGAAAGAAGAGAAATTCTGTGTTTAGTAATGTAATAGAGTCCATTTTTTGATCCGTAATTAAGGCAACCAATGGTTAAAATATTAACTAATGGTTAAATTTAGATTTATTACGAAGGATTTAGGGACTAATTTAACCATTATTCAATATTTTTAACCATTAGTCGCCTTAACTACAGGT
>LGAG01000613.1:695184-708106 GCA_001278395.1 Lerema accius | reverse complement strand
TTGTAATATTAAAATAACCGTTTTAATATTACAAACAGACACTTCAATTTTATTTAGTAGTAACTTTTTACTAAATGCATACGTATGTATACACGATACACATACCGAAATGACATTTAAAAAATTTTTTGTCTGTCTGTCTGTCTGTCTATTTGATCCGGCTAATCTCTGAAACGGCTGGACCTATCTTGACGGGACTTTCACTGGCAGACAGCTGATGTATCAAGGAGTAACTTAGGCTACTTTTTTTTTACTTTCGTTTCGGCGTAGGTTTCCCGAAGCGAAGCGAGGGCGGGTCCACTAGTAATTAATAAAAGCTTTTTAGTCTGATTTCTTAAACCCTTTGTGAAAATTAATGAACGGAAAATCAAGGTCTTACATCCTAAGCTTATGAAACTTCGTAGTTCATAGTGCTAATATTATATCGCTTTCCTTTGGCAACTGGATTGTCGTTCAACTTTATTTACCGCCCGAGCGCTCCCAATCAGAGAGTGTCGGGTATCAAGGCATAGCGGAAATATTGACAAACTTTATATTGGTACTGCGAGTTGAACTAATGCTGACTGAGAGAAAAATAATGCTGATTTTTATTTGTCTTTGAACTAAGATAGGATCTATTCGTTTGGTATCTGTATTTTCATGCTGTTTTACAAAATGCTTGTCTAACCCACAGTATTTTAAGTGGATAAGAATTAGTAGTTAATATGATCTAAATTTGAGATATTTGTTTTATATTTTTAAGTTACAAGTCAAAAAAAATCAGTACCAACTACTAACGAGTACTATAGTTATAAACAGAAAAAAAATACTGCTAATTTGTACAGACAGCGATAAAAAAAAATTAAAGGCACTTCCTCATTCACTTTTACTAATTAAAATTGACTACCAGTATGCACTATTTTTATGTTTGTTTTTTGCAATTTATCCATAAATCGTTGGACAAGAACTATCTGTATCTATATAGTTTATTTATCTCTCCTCGTAGCCAGTTCATAAGCGTAACTTTTTAAAAGTATTCTAGGTATTATGAATAACGAAAGGCATTTGTTTACTTTGCAAGTGTATTTAGGACACGTCTCGACCCGGGCGCTCCAACAACCTTACCGAGTTATTGGAATAGTCAACTAGTTATTGGATAAAATGAATAACTGGAGAATAAAGGCGTAAGGAGTTTGTTATTTTGTATAGTAGGTACATAAACGTTCATGTGAAGTGAGTAATGAAATGCCTTACGGTACTAAATATTTACGTAAAATGTCTACATGTACTACACCCTACAGTGGCGACTCAATAAAAGATGGATGGATATTGTGAAACATGATATGGAAGTTATGGAAATAAGTATCGAAGTGGTGACTGATAGGGAAGATTAAAAAAGAAGAGTATGTTGTGTCGACTCCAAAAAAAACTTCGGCAATGGGCAGGAAAAAAAAGTCCATACCCTACAACGCTTACAAATATATACAGGACCGAAAAATACGAGAAAACAGTAGAAAATTTCGGCCGCTCCTGAGACAAGTTCATCTAGATTGGTTGAAGACTTTCGTTCCTAAACTGGAATAATTTTGATAAATTTCTTTCCATGCCATCGTCTTCAATACCGAATTTTGCCCATTCACAGCCAGAAAGTATAATACGTTATTTCGTCCAAAGAATGCTCCTAACTGTTTAAGAACTTTTCTTTTGTCCCGTCGTCACCTCATTGTGTCCACTTTCATTAAACTACAAAAGGAGCTGAAAGCGTTCAATCTCTTTTGAACAATGCACGAATGAGGCTACCACTTGTTCTATGTTTATTTTAAGATATTTTAAAATCACTGAGATAATATTAATTTGTAGCAAGTGGCTGTTGTGAATGTTTATTGGTAAATCACGAGAATTAGTGTGGTTTACTTTTATAAAACGTTACGCAGGTAGTAAAATAATAAATCAGTTGTGCTGTGAACTCCGTGGTTGACTGTTAGTTATCCCTTTAAATTTAGTAATACTTAACTGGCGACGAGTAAATCGGGTTTAAAGTGGTGTTAAATAGTGTTTTGGTGCATAAAGATAAAGTTTAACAAGATGCCTATAGGCAAAATTGAACCGTTTGACTTAGCGAGCAAAAAATGGTCAGCATACATTCGACGCGTGGAACAATTCATGACGGTAAACGAGATTAAAAGTGAGCTTCGTGTTGCTACTTTAGTTATGTTAGTCGGCGATACCACGTATGACTTGATGTGCGACTTGTGTGCACCGGACAATCCCGAAACAAAAAGTTCACGGAGTTAGTAAAAATTGTCAGCAACCATCTCGATCCTAAACGTTCCGAAATTTATTTCTGTTTATTATTGCTTGGACTATACTGATACTGTTTTATGTGAATCGTAGTAGAGTCTGCAACCCTTGCTGTCCATGGACATCGAAGTAATAACTCTATAGCCTAAGATACAAGGCGAACACTTTCAGACATAGCACTAGTGATTTGTTCCTACTCAATGGACAGTGCATCCCTTTCTTTCAAATGTAGCAAATAGTTTTTACTTTCATTGTCGTCTTATAATCTTACTAGCAATCGCCCGCGACTATGCCCGCGTAATTTTCTCGTTTTCGCAATATTTTTTATTGCCGCTTCTTTACTATTTATCTTAGCGTGATGTTATATAGCTTATAGCCTTTCTCGATAAATGGACGATCCTACAATAAGATAATTTTTAAATTTTGTCCAGTAGTTCCTGAGATTAGCGCGTTTAAACAAACAAACAAACTCTTCAGCTTTATTATTATTAGTATAGATTTTTGACGTTCGGAATTTTGAATTGATCAAACACGGCGAGCTTCACCGCCCGCATACCTCAATGTTTTTCCTAAATTTTTTTTTTAGCAGAAATGATTATGTTAATCTTCTAGTGGTAATGATCTTGTTGCCGTGGACATCTTGTCCTACTATGAGGGGGACCGACCAAACTGTCCTTACTAATTAAATACTTACCTACTTTACTGACTGTTCATTACAACACATCTATCACACTAGCATTTTAAACGCTTTAAAATAATAACATTTCCGAGGTTTTCGACAACGTGGAGTTACGGAAATATTTTTAATTAAAAGAAAAATCTTTAATACATAATCATTCATTCATTCATCATATATTATTATATTATATTATTATTATAATAAATCCGGTTATATTCAAAAACCGGTAAAACTCAAAACAGGTTATATTTTTTTCAGAATAAAAATAAATACTGATGGATAAGTCGTGCTAAATCAAGCTTTGCTAATTGAACCTCAAATATTGAAATTAAAGCGAGCAATGGCACCAGCTATGAATTCTAAGATAATACTTATTAAATTTGTCTAAGTTATGAAGACGGCGCGGAGAGCAGGTTTATTTTAATCCGGGATTAAGATCTGCAAAGTTAATTAACCGGTACAAAGGCTATTACAAAAATAAATGGCTTGCCGTGGAAAGTAGACTCCATTTTCTCATACAGTTTCATTATGCAACGGAATTACTTATTTATATATTACTAACAACCCGCCATTGCTTCGTTTCGAGAAACACGGACAATAACATAGGTATACATACACATAGACATACATATATTATGTTGTTTTGCTTGACAATATCCATCAGGCGCTCAAATACCTATTTGTAAGGACGTAATATTTTAGTCTCTGTATTGTGGTATCATGTTCATAACATAACATACAAATACCACAAACAAACATTTGATTGTTATAAAATTAATAATATGAGATGGAAAATAAGTTATTTTGAACACCATTGTTTAATCATATTACAAATTATTATAATTACTGTTAAGAACAAATATTATTTGAAAATTGCGCCCAATATTTAATTTTATTAGTCCCTGAATTTGGATTGCAAAATACTGTCTGGCGTCTCTGTTAAGGGCGAAAACCTTTTGAGTATTTCAGCATCTTAATAATTTAATTTTTGTTTTACAAAGGTATTAGTATCTTTTTTACCTACTATAATGTTTCTATAGTCATAAAACTATTAAGTCTAGTTAACTTATTTAAATATTTTTCAAAGGAGATAAATCATAAATTGATCGAATTTTCGCAAAGGGGATAAAAATATTTATTATAATAAAAATATCCATGAAGTATGCAATATAAATTTTCTAACCATTTAATACATGGATACTAAAAAATCGTACTCTTTCTGTAGTCCAGTTACGAATGAGGCTGATCAAAAGAACCACGGGTACGTTCGTCCGTATTTTCATTAAAAAGATGCTTTTATCGATGTCTCCCAAACTAGGTCAACATTTCAACCATCCAACTTGTGACCTAACACTCAGCTTTGAGTGTTACAACTTGTTTTTTAAAGAATTCATTTATTAAATTCGAACATCGACTTCCATATATAACTGGAGTTGAAAAATCTGCCGACGCTGTATTGGGATATGTGGATTTAAATTGACTTCAAACGTCATTGATTATTACTCGTAAGTACCTTAATTATTATTCTATTTTTAAGTTATCACAACTATCTGGACGCACGGTAGTGCCCTCGCCAAGTCGAGCAAAAAAAGGCGGCATGGCCGTACCATTCTTTACTCGAAGCATTTTAGACCATTTTCGATGGCTTATAACTTCGTTTGGGATAATTAGTAGTTACCTTTGCAGCTTCGCCAGTTGCTTTTAAAGAAAGCAAAATTTTTCTTTTTAAACCCACTCGAACTTCTTGAAACCACCAGGAAAAATTGACGAAGGGACAGCCCTATGATAGTTTTAAATGAATTTAATGAAGTAGTTGCTTCAGATCCATCTAATACAGCCGAACCTAAATGTCCTGATATGTGTGTAGCACGCGTGGATCAATAAGCCTTTCAGATAACACATTACCGTGTAGCGTAACACCATACCCTCGGGGAACTCCGTGGTACAATACAAGAAAAGTGGCAGGTCGACGTGCACTTTCAGGACAGACGATATTGTATCCCAAGAGGAACACGAAACCTTTCTATGTTCAATATGATGTAACCTAATGAAAATATCTAGGTCTCGTAATATTTTTTCTTATGTAAATTTTCGATACTGTTAGCTTAAAAAATATGGCTGCCGAATTATTTTCTCAAAAGATTTTTTTTCCAATCAGATTTCAAAATGGTGACCTACGTACATACATGTCCAAATCCGTTAAGTCGTTTGTGCTGTAGAGTACCAATTAAATGAAAAAAGTAGACCAAACAATATTTTCCGCAAATGGACGTACATACATACATACACACAAAAAACACTGCTCTTCTTCTAGCCAGTTAATAATAACATAACTCACTTATTTCCTTTTATATTTCATCGAGGAATCTTTTGCCCTCACGTTTCTTCAACAAGCAATTTACGATTTCAAACGTCTTTGCCCTTTTGTAGCCACTTATCAGAAGAAAGTCACTTTTTACATTACGTCTTTCGCAATTATCCCCAATTCGCCTCTTCACACTCGACTTCACTCGAGGAGTTCATGCGAGGCACGGGCGACGTTTATTTTCCAGATAATAATATGTCACTTCGTGCGTCAAAGCTGTTTACCTATGGCCCATGTGAACGCCAAATGGCTTACTCAGTCGATATTAATTTATTAATGCGGAAGTTACTTTGCGTATCTATTAGTACTAATAGACCTAAACAAATTTTAATCGAATCTGTTTACGAGTAGGTAATAATTAAAAAAGGTAGATTTGAGAACGATAATAAAT
Source organism: Lerema accius (assembly GCA_001278395.1). NCBI lineage: Eukaryota > Metazoa > Arthropoda > Insecta > Lepidoptera > Hesperiidae > Lerema > Lerema accius. The sequence goes on along the minus strand of LGAG01000613.1, from coordinate 702,391 downwards.
AATTCTTAATTTTTATAATGCCTGATCGAAGTGGTCACAGCGAATTCTTATAATAATAATAGGTACTAAAAACGAGCCCGATTATTGTTTCATAATACAATTACCTCACCACCAGCCTTACTCACAAGTCAAGTGTGCTAAGGACAGCGGTTACTCTATTAGTTCAAATAAACAGCAATAACTATCGTTGTATTAACACCTTCGAACAGATAGGTAGGTACCACTCCGAATACCTTTGAAAAAATATTTGGAATTACTTGATATTCGTCGACATTCCTTTTTCCCGATGAAATACCCTACAGCTTCTGAGTTCCAAGGTCTCGTAACTACACTTAACGTGATTGGACAATCACAGTAAGTCACAGAGAACGCGAAGCTTGGCAGCGGAATAGATAAGAACCTGGCATCCTCGCAAATGGGCTCGGCTCTTAGTGCCTCGTATCAACGTATCTGCTTCAGATTAATGTTGAAGCCACGTTTGTAATGTATTCGGATTTTGTGACGTAATAATTTGAATATTTGAACACGATGCTCGTATTCACAAGCGATTAGACGTAAAGATAGGTACATTTGTATGTTAAAGACTGTTAACAAATTGTTATATTTCCTCTTAATATTTTGTGACGAATGTTACGTAAAATGTGAATGGTGTAAAAAAATATTTGAGAATATAGATTAACAAGTATCTATCAAATATTAACCCTTGGTGGTTAGAACTGAATTATATTGTAATTATTCATGTCAATAGATAGAAATATGTAAGAAGTACTCATTTCATACTTACCACGTTACTTACCACTTACTCCCGTTACCTCCAGAAATTATAAACATTGCTATAAGTTTTATCTGTCTAATATTACAGGTTTCCATGTATATGTACTCGTATGTATGTAGGTATGTTTATTGTTTAGTTTTTTCGACTTCTAAGAATAAAAACTAATTCCTCTTTCTAACTTTCCTTCTTCACACATTACAGAATGACCTAATGTTTCTCCATCGTTATTGAGTTAAGCCGGCCGTATGAGATGGCAAATATTGACTCGAAAGAGTGCGAGCAAATATCGGTAATATGAATCCTGTTTCTTATAACATTCCTCTAGGGGAAAGAAAAATAACAAAGACAGTAACTTAAATAATTAAATGGAATACAATCATTGTATTACCTACATTGTTTTGTATATTGATGTATCACTAAATTGAACTTTAAATTGAAAACAGTTATAGACTAGTTACTAATATACAGGATGGTATAAGTCTAATTTCCTAATTAGGGCCTGATTCGAAGTACAATATACCGCTTTATTGTTAATTTTTGGTGGTCTTATTTGCCCACTATAGGTAATGTCGAAAAGTCTGTAAAATGTCTATTTGTTGTATTTTTACATAAAAAAGCTAGTGCGTACTACAAAAAAGTGTCTACGCTAAGATTAAGTGAATCTCTTCAGTATCTCCGAAATTCTAACTAAATACTGGGAAGATAATACTTCAGCCGATGCGTAGACGCGTGTTAGAAGTATATTTCTAGCTAATTACCAACGATTAACTAAAAAAAAATAATTAAAGTACTTCATTCCGTCTTATGAACTAAGAGTTCAACGGACGACAAATAAGTAATAAAAAATGTATTATAAAATATTGTTCAATAAATTTTTGTGTACCAAGAAATCCGATTTAAGTAGACGTTTTTAGAAGTGTTAAATTCCTATTTTCTGCTTACAAATAACGATGATTACCTACGACAAATTTATTCCTTTGTTGAAGCCAAAAAACGTGAAAAATTATTTATAAAATGTAGGTAATTTAAACGGAGATTTTTTTTTTGTCAGGCCAATAAACTTATAATGTATTGTTCAATGAGGATTCAGACAATATTGGAAAGTGAAAAGAATTCTGAAGGCCAAAGTATTCAGTTGTCGAGTTAAAAAACAATAGAAAGTGTTTATTAAATCTTTAAATAAATGGAAAGCTATTTTTGTTTGTGCAAACAGATATTTTTTAGATCTGATTAGTTTAAATATTTGCTCAAGCTTTTAATTTTAACCCTTTTTTGTACCTTTTTTTGTAAATCTCAGCTGGCCGAAAGTAAAATAGTTTTTTAATCAATTCAGTCAATTAAAGACATTTTTTTAAGAAAACTTAGAGACTCTTGAAAATTAGTTTAAGGGTACGGGGATAAACTGATTAAAGGATATTTGTTACGTTAAATACCTCTCCGATTTTTTTTTTTCATTCTATCCGATTTGATATACGATCAAAGGATGTATGCATGTCTGTAATCTGTTCTGTCAATCGCTTAAGCCTACACTACTTCATGAATTATAACATAAATTTGAATTGACACCGTAAAATTTTTAGCAATGGGGTATTTCGTTTTTATTTTTTAATTACTGATAACTAGTTTTTTTTTCAAATTAACAAACATTAGATTAAGTTCTTCTAGCAACGTGTCAATGCACACCACAAAATTGATGCTAATAGCAACAAATGAATCGCTGCACCTAAGAGGTTCCGTTACAAAAATGTTTTGACATTTGGCCAGCTTAATGACAAGAACGTAGTTCTACAAGTATCCGAGTCAATGAACTCATTTTTAAGATTTTCTCCACAATTCTTTGAGCAAATATCTGAGGTAAATGATAAGTCGCATACATGTACGTGTATAAATCGTTTGTGACAGGCTTTATGTGACAGGACCATTAGGATATATGAAACTAAGCTCAGGTAATATTGTCTGGCACCTATCACGAATCTATTTTAAGGTACCTAGTTCTAGGAAGCTTATGTGTGAAGAATTCATATTTGGACTCTATTTTAAAAATAATGAAAGAACATACAAGTTTGGGTTTTGGAATTTGAGTCACAGAAACTTTGAATGTGTAATGTAATTTAGAAAAGAAGACAAAATGCACACTATTACACTACTTTTGATACACAAATACATCATACACACGTCAAATCTAGAGTCGATGGTCTCTTGTATGACATATTTAAGGAGGAATTTCTATCGCAAATCGGGTCCTAGTTATTGTAAAAACGTACACCCCATAAATGAACGTCATGTATAAACATAATATTACTTCTTTAAATTTTTCATCCAAACTCGTTCCAGACAAGGTCAACGATCCTTAACGCTTTGGCGGCTGAAAGTTATTAGCTGACCCTTAATTAAATAAATAATGGCCTTTTTTATTACCCAGTACGTATTACCTTAAAAAATTGGACTTAACGATTAATGTAGCTCCTTCACGTAACGTATAGGATATCCGGATTCGTATCCGAAAAATAAAAGATATCCGGATTCGTATCCGAAAATATCCGAGGGAGAGAAAATCGTATCTGTATAGAAGGATACGTAATATACATATTTACAGTAGTACTGTACTTCTTAACTCATCAAACAATGCCAACAGAAGTTTATCAAACTGTTTCAATCCATAATATGACAAACTTAGTACAATATGGACATAGTATCAAGTTTTCTTTTTGGAAGAAAATGGTAGGATGCTATAACCATAAAAATGCTTTTACAATATTGCATAGCTATTTTACCCTTAATGGTAGTAGTGGCTCAGTACATGAAGTAGCAAACTTGGAAGAACTTTGCTTACTTACTCTTGACTTCGAAAATTTCTTACAATATTTCTTCCCTTTATTACAACTACGTTATTCCGAATTTCTAAAAGTCTTGTCTGTAAACTATTGTTTATTGGTTGACTTCTAAATGGCTAGATAGAATGAAAACTATTTATAGTAAAATTCTGTATAAACACAACGCACACTACCAAACAACGTTCGATTCATAGACGCGTCACAGAAACATAAACCAGGAAGGTTGACAAATAGTTGGCGTTACTATACTCTATAGTATGTACTATAGTCTATTGTTAGATGTATTCCATTTTGGTTGAATTTGACCGTAGATCAGGGCTTCTATATATTGTTTTAGTCTTGTTCTAAAGCTTGTTAAATCACAGACCACTTCGAAATATAACCAAATCAGAATCAAATATATACAGAAACGTGCCAAAAACCACCAAAAACACTATAAAAATGTAACCGGCGACCTGATATTCCGCTCACAATCCATAGCAATTTAGTAATGGAGTTTCAGTCTAAAACATCGACGGACAACACGTAGCCGTGCAATATTTTAAACAGAATGGCTGCGCTCGGCTGCACTGCTGCTGGAAGAGTTACTGAATGAATTTATTCATAGCCTCCTGTTATCCCTCCGCGACGTGGAAATTGAGTGTCACTTGCGACTGGCGAACCATTATGTTGGAAGAATGGAGGAAATCAGTACATCGACGGACGCTCCTAACGAGACACTTTACTTGATCGAAATTTAACTGAATATCGTAAAGTTGCTGCGCTGTTTTAGTTAATAGTTTTTGAGAACTTGTTTCATTTTGCTCAAAAGGTTGGCTGTAAATCATGGTAATTAATAAAGTATTAGAAAAGTATAATAATTTCTGAGTAGGTTTAAATACATAAATTAAAAGTTAAAAAGATAAATAATAAAGTCTGCCGTGTGTGACAGGCTTTACTGTTTTAAATTATGTAGTTAAGTGACCCAATGACGGATGCAAAATTAGAATCGTAATTTTTTAAACGCACCTAATCGCTGACAATACGAAACGTATAATTAAATCCCTTTTAACTTCCCTCCAGAATAATTTAAAAGAGAAGAGAAAACCACAATGTCTGAAAATTATTTCATAAAAGGTACTTTGTACATTCTGATTTTAATTCAAACCATTTTCAGGTCTCTTCAATGTCGAACTGTAGGGTGAATGGCCAACACTCAGATTTAAGTGTTCACGGTCCGCTAACTTTCCGGTCTCTGAGACCAAAGGGGAAATTTAATTAAACTTAACACGGAATTAAAAACTCAATTATTCATTAATGCTTAATCTCAATCCGAATTATGCGAAGGGTGTACGACAGATGTCCAGAAAATTTAATTTAATATAAAATTCGTTTCAGTTACTTTTAATATAACATCTCGGCTGGCGCGGATATCGTTTCCTTAGACATTTGATGTAAATTCAATTTAATATAAAAAGACTTGTTGGTTCTCATTCTATTACTTTACTTGGAGAACTAAATTGTTTCTGTTACTTACAGATAGTTAGACGAAGAAGATATTGTTATTAAAGTGATATTTGTAGATAATAAAATTGTGTGCCACGATTTTTTGGCGTGGTGGACTACTGTACCTATCCCTCTCGTTGTAAAAAGATACCTAAGCCGAGCAGTGGGACAGTTATGGTTTGTAATGATTTATTACTTAACCAAAAAACTGATCAAATGCAAATAATTATTCCAACATGAATTCTAACTCTAACCCTAAAACTCTAAGCATAAGCCGTAAAAACATACTCAAAACTGAAGTAAACATTACTATGCATAAAGAAACAAATTATCTTTCACAAGAACAGCAAGTAACCGCAGAAACTCTCGTCTTGTTCACGACAATGACAAGACGGGAAGGTTGAGAGTGAACTTTTGAACAAGGGAATTTATCTTTCCCCTTTGCACCCGCGTTGGTTTGCCAATACGCACCGACGCTCCCCATGTTTTGTGTAAATAAGTTTGTCGCGTATAGCTTTGTATTGTTTCAAAGCCCGAAGTTGGTTGTTTGTACGGAAATTTTAATATGCGAATGTATTTTTAGGTGTGGTATTTGTTTATGCTACAATCTCATAGGGTGTGTAGGCTGTATAAATAAATGAGTATTACAACTGATTTATGAGTATTTACGAGTATCTATGGGTGTCTAACTTAGCTTCATACGTTTTCATTGATATCTTACATCTAGTCCTCTAGTTCAAATAATTTCTTTTCAAATAAAAATTGAAACAAGGACACTTCATTTTCCGGAGATATTGTGCGAAAACGTTCTTCTTTTTATCCTACATTGAAAGCCCGGACTCCATCGCTATTCCGACACACGTAAGTTATTGGAACTATCCAAATGTATGAAATATTGAAAATTGCAACCCGCATTGTGCTGCAAAAAAATTTAGGCGGTTTGGTGGGCAGTTACTATTTATGTAAGGTTTGTTTTATGTTATTTTGCTACGTGACGCTGTAGCTCAAAAAAGTCATCAGTCGTTACCATCCACTATTCCTTCAATTTATATAGTTTGAATTTTATTTTATTTTTATATTTATGAACACCATTTTTACTCGTACATACATAATAATTATCATTACGAAAATGGACCTTGCAAACCTCATAGGGTTTGTATCAATCCATTAATTGTAAACTGAGCAGAGCCTGAATCCCCTCATCACTGAGGAGGTTGTGCGTAGGAATTGTTGATAGTGGATTGCAATTTTATACAACTCAAAGTCTTCCAATATAGTTTAACGACTGGATTTAAAATCATGTATACATAATAATTATTATTATGTTCATAAAACCTAAACCTCTGGCGCAATCGAGTAAAAAAAAGTGAAATAAAATTCCGTCTTTCTAAAAGCTGAAAATGTTTTTCATCCTCGCATCTATCTAGGTGTACCATCTTTTTCAACTTTTCCTTCAAAGATAGAGCCATAATATTCGATATCGGTGCCGGCATCTGTTGCGTCCTGACCTTAATTAATACTAGAGCAGAGTAACGGGCGAAACGCGACCACAAAATTTAATGGTTAATTTTAATACTAACCCGTAGACGCCAAGTTCAAATGTTGGCTTAATCCCGAAAATTTTATCTTCATTTGGATTTCAATTCGGTCTCGATTTATTTGGACTTGATTTTATAATTATATGAAACCAAAATTCTAGACAGAATTTATATATTTTTTATGACTAGTGATCCAGTTCATTTTCACGAAACTTTTATGTATTTAATTAAAAACTTTATTGTATAAACCTCAAAAATAAGTTTATATTATACAAAAGTATTATTATTATCTAGTCTTCCAAATAGATCTCTTTATATAGAGACATAATTGTACTTCCTTTTAAGAATAATGAATACTTGTACGTGTCCCAGATTGGGTTTAGTTCAAGATTCCATGGAAAAAAATTCAAAACTATTTAACCTCATCCTCTAATTATAAAATTTGCGTATTTATATTGTAATTAAATCAGTCATTATCTACATTTACAAATTAATTTGCGTAAAAATCCAAGCAACACGAAAATGTGCACAACTTTATTCATTCCGCTTCGGTTCCTTGCTAAAGCTCAGTTATT
>LGAG01000613.1:654790-686744 GCA_001278395.1 Lerema accius | reverse complement strand
TTTTAGGCGATAACACTATGAAAATAAACGATATATTTCACGTTGCGGATTTCAGCAATCCCGCGGGCACCAGTGAAATGTGGTGTCGGCCGGAATTTGGTGGCGTTTTATTATCTGTGATAACAAAATACTAGGAATACAAAAATTTATAATATTAATATGTGGATGGTTCAAAGTAGGTACCCCTTTTTTTCAGAAAAATGCAGGTAGGTATGAGAGAGATTTGAAATGGTAAAAGTTCACATGGCGAAGAAGCGACCAAAGCAAAATTTTTTTCACTAATCCAATCTACTTTTATTTATTTATTTAAAGTCTCGTTTGATATACTTCCTTGGAAGATGTCAATTTCACCGAAAACTCTCTTTCAGCGAGGCCTTCCATCTGATGACCGAGTACTTTGTCCATTCATAAAAAATGTAATTGTAATTATGTATAACATATATTTAACCAAACTTTGTTAGATACACTTCTCCGTATAAACTTTAACCATGTCAAATCTCAGACTATACCGTGTTTGCATTATTTTTTCGAATGAGAGTTTCGCCCTTCACGTATTCGTATATAGATATATAGATAAATATGTATAGAACAACAGGGCTTAATTCATGGTAGGGTGAACCGCAAACCGCTATGAGACTGAACTATGCCGAAGCTAATATTTCGCCTTTACGTGAGCGTTAAACGCAGTGTAATACTTAGCTTCTGTAACCATCACTGCAATACCAAAATGTATCCTGATCTCTTCTTGAATATATGATATACGATTTTTATAAAATTTGACGACCCCGTAGCCTAGTTGGTAGTGACCCTGCCTGCGAAGCGAGGGGTCCCGTGTTCGATTCCCGGCCGGGGCAGATATTTATGTGATAGATAAATGTTTGTTCTCGGGTCATAGGTGTTAGTGATGTGTTATTTGTGTTGTCCATGCCAACCGCGACACAGGGAATCCTACGGGGGTATGAGTGTGTTAGAGTTAACGTTTTAGCGTTTAGACCCCTTGGGACCCGCCCCCTAGTTGAAATTCTATCATAAATCAATATTTCAAATTATAATACTTGTTCGATTTATCTGGCTACACGATTGTAAAATAAATGATTAAAGTAAAATATAAAAGATGGCAGTCAAATTGAAGATCAACTGTCTAAAGGGGGCCTTCCGTCTTACCGCTTTACGCTCTATTATGAAAAGGTGTAATTAAATAAATTCTAGTTTAATTATATTCCAATGAGCACACTATGTTATAATCTATCAAGCTGTTTAAGCTGCAGAGCATGCCGAAGGAATCGACTTACATACTCCCAAAAACACAATCCCATTTCTAGAGGCAATGGGGTAAAAAAAAGTTTGTAAATTAACCCTACAGTAAAGAAACTAATAGGTTTTAATTAACGTTCATTAAAATCAGTGTACTCTTACAAGCTTACTGCTCATTATGCAACACCTAATCAACATAAGTAATCACTAACCGCACTCTGAATAAGCCGATTTGGTAATGTCTATGTACTTTACAATACCTCGAACTTTGCATATTGTAATTAAGTTAACACACGACAATAGCGTGTGATTTGTGAGCGGATAGCCGCAAACCGCAGGCGAGTCAGCAGGTAATGTCGTATTGAGAACCAACTATCATAGAATTAGGAAAATGATGGGGAATGATAACAGAAGAATGATGATCTTTTATCGTCATTAAAATTCATAACTATCCCACTGCATCGGGGCTAATGTCAAAGTGTGACGGGTACAGGCATAGTTCATCATTCTGCGCAAGTGCTCAATGATCGACTATTTATTTAGATAGATGTTATTTATATTATAAAAAAGCTGTACGTGACGGAAGGTATTTGAGAAAATGTAGAGTATTTATTCTTATTTTAGAAGTTGTGTCTGTTTATCAGCTTCGTGCATTTCTTTGTGTTAATGCAGTGATGAATAAGTAAGGTAATGTTTTAATAAATTCCGGGTTTCTTACGTCATGACTTGTATTTGTCGAAGAGGTTCTTGCAAGTCGTAATCATGCTCACGTTGCGGTCGTTTTGGTCATTTAACCCTTTTACAAATTCACATTGGTTATTGGACTGTAACATTGTGATAGGATCAGCAAAATCTGTAAAAGATGTCGAAATTTATTGCATAAGTGTTAGCATTTTGAGGTATACAAAACATAATTTTCACGACAAAACTAAGTCAATAAAACCCCCATTTATTTCACAAAAAATTGGCAGAGAAAAATGTAGTATTCTCTGCGCTAAATAAACCTTTTAGTGACAACTAAAGTTACACTCTTTGGGCGCTGCTACCACTCTTTTTATTCTCACATTTCGTTAAAGCCTTTTCAGTTCATTTCATTATTTTTAATTACTGCAAAACTTCAAACATTTCAGCCTGATATAATTTAACGCTGGGTCTTCACTGACGTTTATTTTGTTTACGTTTTATTAAGCTCTTAAAGCAAGCGGTACAAAAGGAGTTAATGCTACGAACATTATCTTCCACTCAACCTTAGATTTAACTACAAAACAGAAAAGTATTAGGGGAGTTTTGTTACCTCCAGTTTAGGTTACTGCTCACTAAAAATAAAATTATAGAAACACAAATTTTTAGAGCACTCCTTTGTGGATAAAGATGATTACTTTTGCGGCTATCCCATGCTTTAGGGTACGAATGATCTACCTGTTACGCACTTGACAGATATTTATTTTTTATTAGAATCCCGAAATAGTAGTGGATCGAAATGAATTTAAAATGTAGGTATGTGTCTATCAGTTAATCCAACATAAAATGGTTTTTACTTTTTTACATCCACTGAAAGAATATTGAAGCAAATATGATGAATATTAAAGCAAATATTTAAAAATAGGTACTTTATATAACACTTCCAACAGAATATAAACATTTCATGCGCGATATTTCGTAAAGTTTGTTATCGCTCAAAATATATTCAGACGATAAATTCATTTGCATTTTAGGGTTACGTTTCAGTTATAAATTATTTAATTTACATTTATTATTAATTACTGTACATGATTCATGTACCTAGTTAATCGGATTTTATGTTATTTTAACTTAAAATTATTGACATGATTTATTTAGCATTTTTAGAATACCGAGGCATTTTCGAAATTTTTAATCTGAATTAATAATAAAAATGATATTATATTAGAACTTGTGTCGTGATAAAATCGTCGTAATAATTAGAATTAAATTCAAATATCTCGTTTTCATTATTACCGTTATTAATCACAGTGATATTAAAACGGAGCTTAGTTTCAACACCAGCCATAATGTAGACAATTACTGTAATTAGGAATCCTATTTATTATCAGGTAATTCAATACCTCTTCCATTACTTAAATCTTTTTATGAGGTTACTTTACTGTCATTCTTAAGGCTTAAATAACACGTGCAACAGTGACGCGAAATGTCAAGCGTAGCACGACAACATTTTTACGACAATTAGATAGTATGTAGTAAACAGTAGGATAGGCTTAGACCTAAGTAATAAAGGTAATCTATAACTAATTTTAATTCATTATACGTATTGTACCTGATAGATATTCTTTTACTGATTTCTGAACGCATCATATCTCCACCTTTATTCCTATCCAATATCCTAATACCTGGAGGTAGAAGAAAAAAATAACGCGTTTTCAGTTCTGATGTCAACCGCCGAGTAATCAGGTCGAGCTTCATTTGTTCCCTTCGAAATAACTCAAAGTTCAGCAAAATTAAGCCAAAAATAAAAAGCCCAGTGTCATAGTGCAGTGCGAGTGATACAACATTTCAGCAAATCATCATAATATGGTGGATATCGAAGAATCGCAGTGCGCGCGCGTGCCCAACATCTCTACGCGGTATCGGCGAACCAGGTATTCCTTTTACCCGAATTCTTTGTTTTATCCAACAGTACCTGAAAGCCGAGACACTAAACACCCACAAAACCGGACTGCAATTAAAATACTGATACGTTTCACAAACAACTCAATTGGAAGGCTCTATTGACAGACAGTTTACGTAGATATTGACCTGACTAAGGATTTCGAACAGGTCTATAGTCTATTGTTTACCTATCGCGTAACAGTTATCACACAGAGGGTCCTCTAATATATTTAAAAGTGATATCATTCTCTGAAACCCCAAAACTATTTTCTTCTACAATTAACTTAAGTAACCAGGCATCTATAGAAAAACGCTGGCACAAATATTGTAATATTTAATCGTACATTAGAACTAATGGTATTACGACGCCTAATGTAATATCGAAACCGATAAAGATAACGTAATGACAGCATAATGGATACAGGCAGGCGTGAAAAGATTAAACCTAACTCGAATATTATGTAGCTATAAAATGATAGTAGCGGAGAAATGAAATTATAGGCTGATAATCTAGCGTAAGTATTATCTTTGTTATAAGGTGATAATAATTTAGGTTAGGTAGACTATAACTATTTATATTGAAGTTACAATTGAAGCACTCATATCCCCGTCTTTCGTCGATTCTCGTCGATCGTCGTCGACCATCAGTCGACGGCAGTCGGTCCCGGTTGTTATCTTCAGATGATAGTCGTTAAGTCCCGCCGGAAGCCCTTGGGAGCCTCAAAAAATTCCGATATTTGGGTTGGTCACTAATCCCTCGCCAATCCGCATTGGAGCAGCGTGGTGGGTATTCTCAGACATGAAGAGAGACCCGTGCTCAGTAGTGGGCCGTTATGATATACATAAGCGCTATATACAAAGACTGAAATATGTTTAATGATACAACCAAATTAGGTTTCATGTAATCTTAAATGTTTCCATAATATATAAGCCCGCCTGGTCCGGAGTTTTCCTGCACAGCTGTCGCCTCATACATCTACATTTCCATACCGTCTTATAAAATTCTAATGATAACATAAATTTTGAATAAACTTCTACTTACTTAAGACGGCTGCGTCGGTTTCTTCCAATATTTTAAAACTTAATTTTGAGTTGGTCTTTTCATACAAGTTCACTGAGCTTAGCACTAAGTTTCAACGTTAACTATACGCCATGGAAGAATAGCTAATTTTATTCACAAGTATTAAAAATGTAATGTCGATTTCTTTAGTAGGCTTAAACGCCGTAGGGCTTAAAACGGGTTTATGCTAACAATAGTGACATAGGCTATATTTTTTTAAATACCTCCCCAATTTTAAGCAGTCTTGCCGTTTGTTTTTCTTTTAATTATTACTAGTTATATGAGCTGTATTCAAAGTTATTAGTGCGTTTCTAAAGTATTAATGTTTCTTCAAATAAACCTGTAGACGTCATAAACATTTTGTTGCATTGTCGAAGTCTTGGATGCAACATAATGGTGGGAATAGCTCTGTTACCCTATTACAAAGTCCATAAAAGCTTTACGAGAAGCTATTACGGCTAAGTGCCTCACAAGTTATTAAAAATTAAATGCATTTACAATCATTAGATGGTAATGGTGTTAAAGATCTTTGGACGGCTTAAAAACTTAAGCCACTAAATTAGCTTAGTGAACTGTGCGCCTTCCATTTTATGAATTAAGTTTTTGTCTTTAATGTAGTTGTCAAATATTACAGTTATTTTCTAGTTTGTTTTTGTTGAATAAAAATCTTGAGGGATGCCTGTGGTTCTTTTAAATTTACTTAATTAGGACTTACTCGTATCACACTAATTTTCTTATTTACGAATCAGGACTAGAGTAGCTTGGTAGAATGTGCTTCCTAGACGCCTTAAGCTTTATTTATTTCATTTCATTTCTATGGCATTCCGTAATGTTACTTATACAATATGTCTTAGAACAATCTTAATACACGGACGCTATTGGGCACAAAAAAATTAGGTAGGGGAAATTATTTTAATAATTTTGTTCCATTATGAAAATTATCAATACTATCTGGCACATTCTAGGGGCCATTCATGAGTTGAATACACACTCATTTACTCATCATCATCATTCGAGAAAAGCCTAACGCCTACGAATACATTACCGAAATTACACCGAATAGGTATTCTACCTAGCCACACGTGGTATGATTTATTACTTTCAATAATAAGGAACACAATTTCCGGAGGAACGTGCCCGAAATAAACGACGGGCTTGTTTACCCCACCTTAATGTTATAGATTTTCATTTTAGATCCAACGCTTGCAGTGTTGGAAATTTAATTTCGCTCGCTCTGTCCAAGTGTAAACAAACATTGCTCTCAAAATCTTATACAATTACAGTGATAAACAATATTGAATTCGCGTTTCTTTGCTTTTAATCTTACGATATTTTTGGATGATTTATTATGTTGACGCGTTTTATTATTCTGCCGTGTTTTTCGAACCGATTTTTATATAAATTTTCTTTGGTTAATATAATATGTTTTGTAAGTTTCTGAATCGGCAATTGTTGTTTGAAATTATGTTTCTACAAAACTAAGCTAAATAGTAGGTATAGTCTTTACTATGAAACTGATTGGAAATGGCTGAAAAACTAACTAAACGGTAGATATTTACATGCACATTTGCACGTGAACAAAATGACGGAAAATGGCTACCACAACACTTACCGAATCTCAAAATTATTCATTGCAGTTGATTAAATAAATATTTTTAACATCAATCGCTGATAGGAGTAACCGACTAACAATCCCTCCTGCAGGACTATAGTGTTATTCTAGGCTCGTCTCAGCTGCCCATAGCGGCAAGTCACGGTGGCAATGCAAGCACGTTTGCCATTCTTATCACTTAAGATAAGTCGCTTACGATTACGAGTCTGAACCACTCGTAGGTTACAGAATCCAATTATAACTATTACGCCACGTAACTTTAATAGTGGTTGTAGCAACGCACACATAAATTCAATTAAACAGTCTAGGCACAAGTCAAGTAGGCGCCCGCGAATTACCGCAATCGTGATATTAGCGTACTTCAACATAACTGTTAAATTTAGTTACGAGCAACGTGACCTCAACCTCTAATAACTGCCAGGATTATTTAAGAGTTACGTTACTACCTAATATTTAATATTTAAAGCTTTATTATTCATGTAATAGTACTTTCACGAGCGCTACAATAAATAACTAAAATATTGTTGAAACTGTATACCATACGTAATATTAATTACGTAATCGTAGCCGAAAATAAAAACAGTTAATAATCGTAACTCATAACTATCCCACTGTTGGGCTTGGGTCTCCTCTGACAATGTAAGGGGTACAGGTCTAGGTTATCTCTGGTCTATTGAGATTAAGTAGGTATTAATAATCACAGGATAAGCACTAGTCGGAAGTGCTTATAGCTCGGCGGCTTGTGTTGATCTTAAATGATCAACAAAGTTAAGCAACTGCGGTAGTAGGAAACATGGATAGATGACCGCTAATGCCAAAACCGGAATATGAACACTCGAATCCTACGTAATATTATATTATATTTTTTGTTATTGATTCAGACATTAATAGTTTAATGGGCTCGAATAAAATTGACCACTTACGCAGACCATACCCTGGATTATAATCATCAATCACAATCATCCTAGAAATATTGGATGATGTAATGTAATGTAATACAGTCTTGTATTATTTACACTAGAATTTATAGAAATCATGTTATACATTATATTGTTATATCATATTTTATGACGCAGAACCGGTCAGAGACCAACCATGGATCTCAAAAGTCTGACGCATGGATACATGCATGGATGGATGATTTATATTCGTTGAAGTAACAAATACATTCATATTTGTTCAAGCTAGGTGGCGCTGTGAACGCCCAGTACCCACAACTTTAATCAATACAAGTAAATCCCGAACATGCGAACTCTGGTTCGTTCACCCAATTTGACATACACCTCACTAACCTACAAGTTGTAACAACTATAAATGCGTGTAGAATACAGATTTGGGTCGTTGTTACGCAAATGCAATAAGACGTTGGATTCACGTTATGTAAAAATACAGTGTAGGTTAAGTAGATAACAGATTTTTAGTAACTTGTTACAAACTGTAGTACAAAGTGTAGTGTTGTTACAAAAGTAGCAACTGGTTACTCTACTTACAGTCACTCTACTCTAGTAGGTATAGGTAACTCTACAAGAGAAAACTTGTAAGTCTGTATTTACCTTTAACAATACATAATGTTTTATACAACAACAGAGGAGCTGTTCAATACTTGATATAATAATTTTGTTTTTCTTGAATAAAAAAGAATAAAAGTACCTACGGTTCTCGCGGATGAAATTTCTCTCAAGTATAATGCGTGCACAGACCCATGCGTGATATGAAAAGGAAATAGATACGACGATAGATTTACTTGATAAGTAATAGATTGAAGATAGTATAACGCAGTGTTCCGCAAACTTTTTGTATTCAAGGTAAGTACATCTATGACAACGAAAATTTTTGGAGGTACACCCCAAATTACAAATCAGTTTTTACGCAGGTAATTTTAATCAACATTTATTGTCATTTAATGAAATAATATTTATTATTAATCAACGAAGCGAAACTTTAAATTGCATAAAAGGTATTTAATGTGAAGCATGAGCTTGTTTAATCAAGCATAGACGGTCAAAATTCGGAGAAGGTAATCGTTGAATAAATTATTGGACGACCCCTTAGCCTAGTTGGTAGTGACCCTGCCTGCGAAGCGAGAGGTCCCGGGTTCGATTCCCAGCCAGGGCAGATATTTATGTGACGGATAAATGTTTGTTCTCGGGTCATGGGTGTTAGAGATGTATAATTTGTGTTGTCCATGTCACCCACGACACAGGGAATCCTACTGCGAGGGTATGAGTGTGTTAGCGTTGATAGAGCTTCACTTTTCTCTACTTCAACTAACGATCACGGCACACGCTTTGCGGAACACTGGTGTAACGTATCAGTGAAACTAATTATAAAGAGAAAGTTACTCGTTTAGTTTATACCCGCAAATATACTAATCAAACAAGGTAACTCAAAGTAGCAACTTCATGTTAAATTCATACCCCGTTCAGTTGGGTAGTTCTAAACTTACCCATTTAGCGCCTTACATTACACGCCTTACTCGGGACAGAAGTTTTTGAACCGTTTATGCCAAAAAAATGACCAATTATGAATATTTTGAAGCGCTGCAATCTTCACTAACTAAGTAATTCAAGAAAAAGTCGATTGGCTAAGTAATAAAATGTTTACAAAATGGGCCATGTCACTTACGATGAAGACGAATTCAATAACATCTATTTTATGTTAAAGTCCGTCAAGCCGTTTGGGCTGTAGAGCGTACTAAAAATATGTCCATTTTTATACATAACATACATAATACATAAGCAGTCGAAAACCGTTACTCTTGCAGCAGTCGGTTCATAAACATTAATTCCAAAAAAGGTAATATAAGGTAATATAGTACGTTTAAAGGCAAGTGAAGTTACCTCTAATCAGTGTGGTAAACCATAGGATTCCCCAATCCCGCTGAGAAAATTGCCCCTACTGAAGGGACTCGAGTTTAGCCATTACCAAAATCGTAACTACTTAAATAAAACGTTTATTAAAGACTGCGGAAGAACCGGCCTTCTGCAAACGAGCAAAAAATGGTCGTGAAAATATATTGCTATTCAATTTTGTGAGGGGACCAGGTTTTTGTTTTTTCTTATAATTGTAGCAACAATACGTACGTTCGTCTTAGAGCATACTCACTAAACATTTCTTTTTATTTATCTATAAAGTGAAGTAAACTATAAAATACTCACCAGCGGCAATCGCTTCGATAAAACCTTGCTATTCATAAGCTTCAGGCGTTATGCAAATTTGACTTTGAATTTCTCAAATATACTGAAAGTTTTTTGCTTATAACCTTTCTGAGGCTTTAACTTTCTTTAAATCAAAGTTCGTTACAATCTGTATAACGATTTGGCCGTGAAACTGTATTAGATAAAGTATTTTCGCATCTACAATATTGCTAATTTGTCGGGTGTTTCCATAAAAAAATTAACAGTAACATTAATTATTTACCTAAAAATTGGTAAAAATTGATAGGAATTAAAATTCGAATAGTAAACATAGTGTATACAATATACAGATCGTATACTATCAGTCTTTGACATAGACGTATATTGAGCGAAATGTCAGTTATCATTCGCGATAATTTGGCGTACGCCTACCCGCTCATGTACACATAATTATCATGTCAGAAAGTGTCCTTAAACATGTCACGTACACGAAAATAAACTTTAATCCCATGGGATTACGAGTCACGTTAACGTTCTATGTACATTCCAACTGTGGTATATTCCGCATAGTATATCACTGTTCACATAATGTATGCTGTCGACAAACCTGAAACGGTGGCGACTCTATTACTCACAAGGCGTAGAATTTATGGACCGAATAATACAACTCAAGATATTGGAAACGTGATTGAAATTATAAAAATAACATGTGTATTGGCTATGAGACACGGGTATTGTAAACAGAATGTGTATTGAATTTCGAAGAATTGCGAAGTTTTTACGAATGTTACAAACAATTTGTACATACGAAAATGTATGATATGAAGTACTTAATGTAAAAAAACTTTTCTACTCTTTTCCATTGATTTATTATTAGTAAAAGAAGCATTACCAAATACTAGTATTTTTGTTAAATATCAATAAAAACACAAATACCATACCGGTCATTCTCTAATCCGTTCACAAAACTCTGTACCTATATTTGCGCACTAACCCTATACGAAGTACAAAGACCGACTGAACTGTTTGAAATTCGAAAACAAAAATTGTTTTTCGAAAAGAATTTTTACACAGCTGATTTTTGCGATACGGTATATTATGTTATTTGGGGCGGAATACGCTTGGCGCTCTGAAGTTTTCAATATTCATGAGTGTTGTTGTTTTACTGATACCAGTGTCGACTATGCAGTACGTACATAGATTAAACATTACTAAAGGACGCTACTATTAGCATGCAAATTGGAACTGTCTATGGTATACACAATATTGATGTTGTAGATACGATTATGATCGTCCGGCCGGAGCGGATATTGTTATGACTTGATAATGGGGCCAATGTATATGGAATCACCTGGGGCTTTCAGGAAATGGGACCTACAAGAATATTAAGTCACTTAGTCAGTATTTAAGTTGTAAGCCTTTTAGTTTTGTCTATGAAAATGATTTTGCAATATGCACATAAAAAAATATTGCTTTTTAAAAAAAATGTAATTATGTATCTATACAGCATACACATTATTTTTGTCTTTGATCTTTTTTTACTTTAATTTACGTAGTATTGCTACTCATGCTATTGCATTTAAAATAGCTAAAGCCACAATAAATAACATCTACATCTGGAATCTACAGTAAAGTAAACTAAAAGTATCTCTAACATTCACAAGATCACGTAATAAATAATAAACCGAGAATTATGACGTGTTTTGTCCAAAAACTTTTTTATAGCTCGATTGTTAGACTCTGTCATTAAACAGACTTTTATACGACGTAACAAAGTCTCAAGTTTGGGGTTCTTGTTAAGATTATTGACTATGTAAACAAGAAGCAGCAAATCCAAAACTTAAACAATATCCCCAAGGCACGATGGAATTAGCGCAAGCAACTTTACCGAAGACAAAGCAAAAATTAAACGTACACTTTAAACTTTAGCGCGCCACAGCGAAAAACATTAAATACGGATCTAAGAAACGAGATATAAACCAACTTCATCGGACAAAGTGTTGCTAAATGACGTGGCCGCAAACTTTAGTAGTCGGGTTTAAGAGTAGAATAAGAAAATTTTATATCAGGTACTTATAGCCCGACAATATCGCCTCACTTAAGCAACTTTGAGCCCGGCTCAAATTAAACAGTAAAAGTGATTTAGCCAAATTCCGTCAAATCTTATAAAAGGTAAGCCTAAAGCTGAGTCCTAGAATTAGTATTTTGAGTTAAATAATTTAATCGATAATATTTTTAGGAAATAACCAACATGATAATATACATATACGTAAGACGTAGAAGTAATATTAATGAATACACATTACTTTCCAAAAGGGCCCCAAATGCCTTCAAGTCCTAATAAGTCTTGATAACTGACAATCGTATTAAGTTCCGATATTTAAAAGACTTTACTTTCATTCACATAAGGTTGATTTTGATTTGTCCCCTGTGTAATATAACCACAATCGTCCAGCGCGGAGTTCACTGCGACACGGATGTGTAAAATTCAATTTTCCTAACCTCGTTGCGTCCTGTTGTCCGATAGGCTAGATCTTTTTAATCGGGCCGCAGTTTTGTGCTAACATGAACCTACACTGTGGCTTTTTCACGTTCTTTTTCGTGGTAGCAATAGCCAAAATACGAAAAGGCAACAAAAAATTGGTATATAAGCAGTCAGAAATAAAGTAGTTGGTCAGTTTATTATTATAAAACTTTTATGGTACACTATGGCTGTTTCGTACATAGGCTGGCTTATCGTTACTAATTCTATACATATAATTTTCAGAAATAACTAAAAAATAATTATGTTAATTACCATGAACCGAAGATATGTTTACATTTATTTACGATGTAATGGCAGTAAAGAAAATACTTGAAATATTGTTGCCGAACAATAACAAACAATTTTTTAAACTAACCGCAAACGAATACCAGGTATCGTGTGTTTTTGAAATGGAAAATTGAAATTTCCCTTTAAAATTATGATGAAAGACAGGCTTTTGTGGTCACAGTTACAGATAGTTATCTTGTTACAGATAGTTATGTGGTTACATTATTATAAACATTGACATCAATAATTATTTTTCAAAATTTCGATTGACTATATGAATGATAATGTCACTTGATAGTCAAATGTGCTGTATCTTCTTAGTTTCTCAAACTAAGTATCAGTTTACAAAAGTAAAACCTTAACAATAAAAGGTAATTGAAGGTCCTTATGTGAAATAACTAGGTCAATTTATTAGTAATAAAATACATTGCAGGCTAACATGAACCTACCTACAAAAGCTAGTAATACAATGTTTAATACAAAATAAAATGCATTTAAAAGGAAGGAACAAATTATGATTAATTATCTTTATTGGCGAACTGATTGATTCGACTGTTGATAGCGTGGAAATTAACGATACGCATATAGTACAAGCATACTTCAGTTTGATGAAGAGGAATTATTTTTGCTTTCAAAATAATTGATGTTCTCTCGGCGACCCCGTTGCCTAGTTGATAAAGTCTGACTGATATTATGTGAAATTTGCTGTTTTCATATTATTAGTTCAAGGGATAGAGCCATAGATGATACACTATAATGATAAAGCCATGTGGAAGGCAGACGGACAGACAGACAGACTGCAGAGTGTCTCAATAGTTATGTGAGTAGGTTCACTTTGAGTATGAAGTATGAAATCATAAAAATAAAAAGTAATAAAAGACGTTAAAATTCATTAGCAAATGTAAGATGAAGAGAGTTCCAAAGAAATGAATTACATAAATATATGCGCTCAAAAACATTACCCTACTTCTGGCGCAGTCGAGTAATTTATATAAGAGAAAAAACAATCAAGACTGGCTAAGCAAAAAAACATTAAGTGTAATGTAATAGATGAAATCGTTCAAGACAGAAATGTTGGGTAAACTCAGTTTGTGTCAAGCATTACAGGATTTGCTGTAAGTCGGGGGCTATCTTTAAGTAAGCTTTATTTCACACTTCAAATAACAACAGCTGGTCTCAGCTTAAAGAAAATAGAATAAGAGCTCCTTCTTCGCCTAATCTGGCTGGCAACTGAAACTGAATTTTGTTCTTTTTCACCGAAATTGTGAGACGAACTTTGTCTGTCTGTCCATCTGGTGTGTCGGAGGTCTGCAGGATTGTAAACGAAATAAGACTGGGATTTAGAAATGATTGTTGGCTGTACAATTATTTTGGTTTGGTTATTGCTTTCTTTTAGGCTTCAAATTCAATTGCTTGTAAACTATGGGATTTCCTTTACAAAAGATGTTTGCTTCGACAAAATTTTACTCCTTATGTAACTTAACGTAACGTACTTTACTAACGTGTAATAAAATTGGTCCTTAGATACGTCAGCGCAAGTCAACGTCATACGTCAACGTGAGACAGTCGTCACGTTACTTTTTCCTTTTATAAACAACATTTGTATCAAAAGTTAGGACAGCGTATTCCCTACTTTTGAAAAAATTTACTTAACTCAAAATGTTAAACAAATTGTTATACTAAAACCCGAGATATTTTTTTACGTCAAGATTATTTTTATAAAGAAGTAGTGAGATAAGAAAGTATTTTCTATATTTCAATTTACTCGAACGACCTCGTAAAACAAACCATTAGATCCAGATAGGAAAGTTAACTTCAAACAGATAACAGGTCTAATTTATACCTTCGAGAGGACGAAAACTGCGGTTCAGAAAGTTCAAGAAGCCTCGAATTTTTTCCTTGAACTCGGTTTGTTATCTTGTAAGTTATCGTTCAAATTTCGAAGCCTCTTACAGATCTTTGGGGAACTGTTTTAGGATTTGTTGGTCGATAAAGTTAAAGAGTTGTACCAAGTTAAACAATTCTGTAATTTATTATGGCAAAATAAATCTGGGAGGTTATTACGTGATTTGTAAGGACAATTGACTTTAACCCATTAGTAGTTTAGAGCAAAACTACTATTTGACTTAAGTACCTAAATAACACAATACAATGCTTGGAATAGTAAACGTCATAAATGAATCGATTATAGTATTTTTTACATAAAATATGTATTACTACCCCATCCATACTTAAATTAATTTGAAACATTGTCACCTTACACGAGACTTAAAACTTGTTTTCTCAACAAAATTATTAAAATATAATTGTTATCCTACAAAATGGTTATTCGTATTTGTAAGTCATCATATTAATAAAATACAAATCGTAAATTCCTTGGACGATCTAGCTAATGTCAATCTTATCAATATTGAGTTTTGAGCTCTTGATAGCCTCATACTTAGTTAATTTGAGTTACCTAATAGCTGTAGTCTTCAAAATAGTCAATTATTTCAGTAAAAAACGTTTCCATTTGTAGAAATGCTCAATTTGCGTGATCAAATGTAACAAACATCCGGTCTTATTAGATTCGTTGATTTTCTGTAGTTCTTTTACTAAAATTATGCCACAATTATAATTCTTTTTTTGTTTTCCCCGTTGTTTATAGATCCATTTTAGATCGAGATCTAATTTAGATTGGTAAATAGAAAATGTAGATAGAACTTCAATACTGATATTTATGAAACTTCAGTAACTGGGGACCAGTACTAGGTACTAGGTACCCCAGTAGGTAATAGGTATACTATAGTGGTGTGATGGTGTGTAATTTCTTTTTTATGGTTATATTTTAGCGTTTAGATGGCTGAATATGTCATACCTAACATTAAAGTTAAAAATATCAACACCTATAACGGTCATAGCAAATTCTCTAAAACTATAATGATATCACTTATTGTGACATAATGCAACTTTATTTCATTCGGCAATGTATTATCAAGTTTAAAAATTCTTAGTTTAATTTGTTAAAATCTGAAGAAATCAGAAAAAAATTACCTACCTATATATTTAAGAAAGATTCTTTGACTTTACTCAATCTTTTTAGATATCCCCCGATGATTTTCTAAACCAATATAAGCATTTATGTGAGTAATAATCTAAATAATATTCAGTCATAGGATCGGGCAATACTAGTTAATACTCATATTTGAAAAACCATTTGACCTATAAAACTATACACTAGACTCAAAATGAAATTCCTTTTCATCGAGTTCACGATTCACTTTCAGGGAGCAGACAGACTTATAATTGCCCTGAAAAATTATTCATCCCGCTTCCCTTAATGCAGTGTCGGAAAGCGTTGAGTAATTACCTTGGCATTTTCCTTTCTAATTGCTTACGAAAATTACCTGCGAGACTTTTAAAATTAACCTAGTGCTGTCGAGGTGACGTTTGAAAGATAGTCGCTGCTATATCATGTGAATAGCAAGCACTTTATTTCTAGTTGTAAGAAACATACGACAATTATTTACACGATATGTCGGGGTGAAATTTAGTTGGTAAACACTAAAATAGTTTGTCACAATGATATTTTGTACTATATAATGTTACGTCCTTTCTAAACAACCGAAAATCGTCTTTATTATCTTTAAGGAAGTTATTAACCATCTTGTTTATATTTTAAACAAAAAACATCGATTGTTTGCGTGTCTTCACGAGTGCACTTATATCTATTTCTTTTTGATAATTTAAGGTATGCAAAATACATTTAAATTTTTGTAGTAGATATTGTAGTAGAAATTTAAACAACTGATCCATCTATAATGAAATTACAAGCAAGTTAGGTAAGCATTTGCTTAAGACAAAATCGTTATAAATAACTTGCTACGATACCTCATATTTACCCAATTATTTTTTCCGGGCACCATATTGACAGCGTACTATAATATACATTATACAAGTCGTAATTATACAAAGACAAAAACAAACATTCGATTCCGTACAGCAAACAAGATTAACATTGATTTATATCGACGATCGGTGTTTGGATGTTCGAGTAAACAAACGAAATGACTTTTCCTATAGAATGTGGATACGATCATATTGTGTACTTACGAAGGTCACTTTCATTTATTGTATGCTATTTGAGTGCCTTAAGTAATAACACTACTTAATTCGGTGGTTTTCAACATATTGCCTGGTGTGCCATGTTATATTATGGTTTTTCTAGTTTTTTCAGTTTTTCGAACGAGATTTTGGGGTCGTTTCTTCTACTTCTAAAATTTTTAGTGCTTCTGTAATACTGTACTGTAATGAAATGCCGCATCAAAGAACAATTAATAGAAAAACAAAACACGACTACTCTCATTTTAATCAAGGTCTGACGATTAAAAATAAATAATTACATAACTTAAGTCATTCCTACAACGGATACGAATCCAATGACAGCTCGCTAGTGGACATCCGTCAAGACGTTTGGATTGTAAAGCGATACAAAAAGTGGACATACAAACATACCCTATAAAAACATTACTCTCCATCTAGCTCAGTCGGGTAAAAACTTCCCGAAACTTCTATTAAAGTTGCATTCAGTGGTAGAATTTCCCAGTCAACGCATCACAATAC
Source organism: Lerema accius (assembly GCA_001278395.1). Classification (NCBI taxonomy): domain Eukaryota; kingdom Metazoa; phylum Arthropoda; class Insecta; order Lepidoptera; family Hesperiidae; genus Lerema; species Lerema accius. The sequence goes on along the minus strand of LGAG01000613.1, from coordinate 669,642 downwards.
GTTTTGCTGACGCTTGAAGCGATGTCGCTCAGTTGGAATCTAATTACAGCAACGCTCAAACGCCGACAGCGGTTTGTACTGCGTGCGTTTTAACTCACACGTGCCTTTTGATTGATGTCGCGCTATTTTTATTCCAATCTTTCTGTATTATTATGAAGCCTGATATTAACTGACGTTCTGTTGAATTGCTTCAGCCAGATAGGGCTTTGTTTTCCCTTAACGGGAGAGAAGCAATGCATCGGTTTAGTTTTAAGTATCTATTCACAAGTGCGACAGTGATACGAAAAAATATCGCCACCATGAATGTCGTGTCGCATATCGCTGCAACATTTTGTCGCTCGTGCGACTGAGCCTAGTCATTTACGCTAACATCTTAGCGCGACAATTAGTCGATCCTCTGTCGCATGTGTGGTTAGACCCTAAGGAGGGTCAACGGTATTGATAATCATAATTAGGTAACGTATTTGCTTTTTTGTCAGGTGCAAAAATTTCCGAAAAATTCAACATTATAATCATCAGGTAAATAATAATAATAAAATAGGTATAATAATAATCAAAATAATAACATTATAATCAGCAATGCATTTAAATACATCTTACGATGTTCACACGAAGTAATTTTATTAGTGATTTAAGCTTTAATTAAAGACAATAGTAAGCCAAACACTTGTATAAGCCATCTGCAAAGTCTATTTGAATAAGCGCTGTACGTATATTATCCTTAATGCATCAGCTTATGTCATATATTACAAGCTCAAGCCGTCACTTGCGGTCCATAATAAACAATATTATTAATTTGCACCCATTTATATACACTTGTAGCAGGAACAGACTCAGAATGTGATACTAAGTTTTTTTAAGAATTTTATCCTATTATTTAAAGTTACACCTTTCTAGTTTCAATGAACGAAATTATAAAGCCGCCGTTCATAAACATTCAAAGTAGTAAATTCCCACAGGACCCTTTTTCTGTTTGTGTTAATACTGAATGTTATTAAACCAGAGGCAAGACATAAATTAAAGTTAATCTTTGTTTGTTAATAAGAGAGTAAGCTTCTACTAAATACGGTTAAGAAATACCGTTTAATGATAACATGAAAAAGTATAATTTAAAATTACAAACGTAATTATTTTCACGTAAATAATTTCCATTACCATAAAAATACGTCTTGATTGTTTTTGTCACCAAATAAACATTAGCAAGTAGACCCCGACATTATTCTCTAACGGGAAAGAAAATTAGCAGGTCCGCTTAATTTGAATTTTTTTCAAATTTGCATTAACTTAAATGTTTTGTAAATTTTATTTTATTGTGCTACGAGAAAACAAAGAGGCGGAGACCTATTGTTGTGAGAACAAGCAGTCTTTCATTCCTTTTGGATGAAAATTAAACGTTATTCTGATTTTAATTAGCTATTATTCACATTTTTACCATACTGTGGTTAGGATACAAGTAGTGTCAACCGTGTAACACATAGTTATATGCCTGATATAGCAAAATAATGGTAGTCTAAGTCTCCTACAAAATAGGGTGACTTGAATCTAATGTCCGAGAGTATTTTACTTCTATTTGTGTACCGTAATATCGTTCGACTGCATTTAGAATCAATTAATTTGTTTAAAAAAACCGGACGAATTAAATCTGGATTTTATTTTAAAATCCGAAAAGTGAACCTAACTGATGAAATGAAAGCGCTTTCGACCGAAAGAGGATAATTGAAATGGTTTATAATTTATTCGAATGAAACGGCGGTCTGTTCAGAAATGTTAAAAACTTTCCACCTGTAAAAATATGTTTTAACTAGGCGCCCTCGGTTCGGGAAATCGTTCGTACAAATGGTGGGTAACTAAATATGGCCTCACTCAATCCATTAATGGTCTAGGTACTAATGATCATGAGCCTCTCCTCATAACTGAGGAGGCCTAAAGCATACTCCACCATGCTACTCCAGTGCGGCGAAGGAGTTAGTGGCCAATTCAAGTGTCCAAAGTTATTATGATGACCGAAAGCCTTCGGCATGGTTGAATGGTTTTCCGGGGCCGACTAATATTAAGCTATTGTCAAATTTTTATCGCAACGCAATTCGTCAAGTTTTTATAAGCAAATCGAGGCTTTGCAATCAAAATCAATAACAAACCAAAAAACATTCCCAAGAAAAAAATACCCATATTATATTATTTTAGTAGCTTTCCGACGTAATCTCAAGAAACCTATATCTAACATCATTTATTTCCAACTAGTAACCCAATACATCGTGAGAAATAAAAGTACACATTCTCATAAAATATACATGATATTGAGCTTATCGTGTAGAAAATTGAATCGCGATTTTGGAATTTTATTATACGACATTCAAGTACACGTTGCGCGTTCGACAAATTGGTGTTACGTGACTTCGTTGTAGCTGGGTCAACGGTTTTTATATAAACTTTGTTAATGTAGGATTAGACGCTTTGATAAGATTAAAGGCGTTGAGTAAAGTTTCTGTGCCCAATAATGTACGTGACTTTCGGCTATTGTTGATCTTAGAGATCAGATTTCTGTATAGTAGACGGCTGGAATGCATAAGGCTGCTTCAGTGGAGATTGGTAGAGGGATAAGAAATAGTAATGTGTCATAGTGTTGTCCAAAATTCTCGGATAAAACAGTTTTGGCATAATTGGAATACTGCAGATTTGGATTCAAATTAAGAACTCCTTACGGGCTTTTGCAGTACTATAATATTGTAAGCAGATAGAGTCTTCTCGTTGCTTATTTTAAAGTGATAGATAACAAGTAAGGATTATAAGTAAAATAAGTTATGTAGAACGTTGATAGAACAGATGAATATTTCTACAAAATAGTCACAATCATAATCCTTACCTTACATACTTCACTGACTAATATAATTGTTCTTTCTAAACATATTCGTTACGCTTATCTACATCAATATAATTAACGATAGAAAAGAAATGATCCTATGGCCTTAATCATCACAAGGAAGTTATTAATATTTATAACAAATCTGCCCTGAAGCGTATCGAAGTAGAAACTTGGGCGAACTATCGCGAAACTCCAATTAATGTCGATATAGCGATCAGTCTGAGAAACGGTTGACATGTTCTGAAATAAAATTATTGGTGGTAATGCTGCGTAAAGTTAGGAATATACTTATTTTATATTTTGTTTACATTTCAAGTCTTCTGATAAAGTTGTTCTATAACTCTTTATCTCTTACTATTAAACGCGCGCGGCTTCGCCCGCGTAAGTTAGCCATTTTTGCAATATTTTTTATTGCTACTCCTTTCCTTTTCATATTAGCGTGATGTTATATAGTCTGTAGCATTCCTCGATAAATGGACTATCTTACACTAAAAGAATTTTTCAAATTGGTCCAGTAGTTTCTGAGATTAGCGCGTTCAAACAAACAAACTAACAAACAAACAAACTCTTCAGTTTTACATTTATTAGTCTCTTACAGTTTTGTTCATCCCTTCCCTTAGTTTTCCACATAAAGTATTTCCGATGCCATAATGTTAGAGAAAGAGCAAGGAACTAATGTTTGCAGGAATCAATAATAACCCCCTCCTCCTCTCCCCTAATCTCCTCCCCCTCCGCTGTTTAACAATTTCATTATGTACTTACTCGTATATCCTGTAACCGTTATAGCCGTCGGAACAACTTACCCCGGAAACTTTCAGCCCCGGCCTCCCTAGTCATTTGCCTACATTCAATTAGAAAGGAATATATGACCCTTATGTCTATTATTTGCACCATAATATTGTTTAATTACACAGAGAATGAGTTTAGGGGAAGGGTCAAGTGCATAAACTTCCCATTCACTTAAAATTAAAATAAAATGTTCAAAAGAGTTATATGGTAACGACTAAAATAAAATAACTGAAAGTCGACGATACTTTTCGTATTACGGTACCAATAATTTCCAGGAACATAATAATTATTATACTAAGTCGTTCGCAATGTTATCTTTTGAGCTTGTAGGAAAATGAACAAAGTTGCCTATTCAATAAGTTAGTATGTCTGAACTAAGCTACCTCAGCTTAAGTGAGACGGGCTTAGAGCAAGTGAGGTAGATTCAACTTAGATGGAAAAATCTGCTGAAATTTTACATACCTGACTTCGTAAGCTGTGAACAAGTGGAACATGATAAAAATATTGTTAGTTATTTAACTACTAAAGAGGGATTTTGTTGATCCCTTTTTAAAATAATGTTGGCATGATATACACGTCAAACAGAACTTTCCATATTCTTTCCTTATTACTTTTATATTCGAACAACTATCTGTTTAATTACAGATGCACAAAACACAGTACAAAATTGATTATATTTAAAGGACTAACGCTATAGATATATGCATTTACGTGTCGCGTTCAAGCTGGCCTTCTGAGCACTCCCAAAAAGGGTGAATTTTGTGTAATAGTCATTGAATTCCATTCGACCATGTAGCATGTATGCAAAGAGCGTTTAGTTGAGTAAATATTACTGCTATTGTGAATGTTGCCTCCATATCGCTTGCAAGCAAGCATTGTGCTGTTCGGTTTTGGAACTCTCGTTGCTCTTAGGCTAAGGCCAGACTGTTTGTGCTGCTAAAAACTGGTCAAAGTTTTCAGATTTTTAGACGATGTTAGCCTCAATTTAATGCGTGTAGTTTTACATAGATTTTCTTGTGATTGTGTGAATGACTGCGTTGATTTTAATGTTTTTTTATGTATGTGTTTCCCGTTTATATTTACGGTAGAATCAATAGGTGGTGCTGTCATCTAGCTTCTACAAAGGAACAGCCAAATGATTATTAAACGATGTTGGCTGTGTTAGCTAGTAAAAATATTAATTAAAGGTATAATCTTAACAGTAGAGACATTCATATCGCTTTCAACAAAGTCATACCTTTACTAATAAAAAAATATTTTTATTCATTGTATTTACCGTTTGCTGCTTTAACAAAATAGCCAAAGGGTAAGGCAATTAAGTGATTGTAGATTTAATTCAGAATAAGAATAAAAAAACCGCAATTACTTGTTAATTTGCAACCCAATATTTTTACGTGCTATGTTCACAAAATATCGTGAAATCCAGCCTTTAGATCGAACGCGTAAACTTAGGCATTCGGTAGTAAATGCATACAAGGTTTGCTCTCAGTTCTGAAGTGATGTACGATGTTCGCATTTTACGACCGAGTGCTGCTAAAATGCAGGTCTAAAGTACGGTTCCTAGAAAATTTAATATAGTAAAAGTTTTAAATAAATTCACAAACATTATTGACGAAATGAGTAAAGGATAGTGAAGTATATTCTGATCATTGTCTGAAAGTATAACAAAAATTTAGATATAGCTATGTCACGGATGGCTGTGTGTTCTTGTTAAGTCTTCAATCAGAGACTTAGAAAAAAGTCTTCAATTGTGTCTATCCTCTTCATGTTTGTCATTATAATAGTATAATATCTCTTGAAAGTATTGGAAGGAGACGCATATTGTTAAAATTATCATTTCAGTCATAACCTTTATGTGTTAGACCACAGAGCAAGAAAAGTATCTGTATTGTTAGACTATCACTTGACTTGAAATATTGCACGATGATATTAATCCTTTCCTTTGTAAAAAGTCCAACTCGCGCTTCGTCGATAAATTAATTAGGTAATTCAACGTACCTACTCAAAAGGGACCAGTCGTAAATGAAAGTATATTTAAGTGCAAGATAAACAAATCACCGGAAACGATGGCGACAATGCTACAATAAACTTGGCTATGGAATAAAATATTCAAGCGGAAATTCAGTTTCAGTTTATGTTGAACTGTCTCCAACACTTTTATTTTAAACCCTTTTTGATTTCAAACCTTACAGCTTTGAGATAGAAATAGTTTTGGAACGTTCAATAAATAAATAGAGGTGTTTAGGATTAAGAACGGATTCGTTCCATTAAAGTTTGCAATTCGGAATTCGTCGTGATGTTGGCAGCCCATTTTAAAACAAATTTTCTATGCGTCCTCCTTATCTCGTATCTTATTATACGACTGACGTAACTGATTGCATACTCTTGTGGAATTTAAATTCCTATACTGGCAAAATTCACACCATAGCTTTGAGTTTCTTAAGGTTACATTTTGTTGATGTGTAAAGGGCTCAACTTTGGACCCCTTTATAAGAATAATGCACAGATATACGAGTTTGAAATTTTGCACAACAAAGGTTAACAAATGCAAATAGCAATATTTTTATTACGTGTCTTATAAATCCCTTTGAGGAAATGTATGTTTGATACAATATACTCGTAGATACCTACGTCAGACAAAAGGTCCCGTTGACAGGTAGGTACTTGACTTTGACTATCTAGAAATATCGGATGATTTTACTGTTTGGTCTCATATAGAGCGGTTGTCTTGTTACGGCTCGACCAAAATATCATTATTATCTACATCCATTATATTACCTATAACGATTATAATTTTTTTCATAGGAACACAGTTTTCAAGTCGTACAGGTTTTCCCTTCAGTTTAAATATAAACTTCATATTTAAAAGAAAGAAAGTTAACAGTTTCCTTTAAAATAATTTATAAATATTTCTTTCAAGAAATATTATTTTTAAGCCTATTACGTCTTTCCCAACCGTCACCTTAGCTTTAAAACTAACTTGTTCATTCTTGGAAGCGGGAAACTTGACTCCTTTATCCTCCTGTGGAAAGACGTAGGAAAGCTGTTTTTATTTATTAAATTGAGTTTTGGACTTATAAAGGGCAATGTATTAAAGTAATTAATGTAAACTGTCATCAGAAGTTTTAATTTTTTTATCAGTTATGTGTTTTTTTAAATTAGGAATCAGAATTTGTACGTAATAAAATGATTTTTAGATGACTCTTTTGTCCTTGTTTGATAAATTAGCTACTATATTTTATTAAGGATTTTAATTGTACGTGATTGTAATTGTATAGCTTGTAGTCAGTTAAAACATTGACGTCAACGTCAGTCACGCTACTTGCCGCTCAGACTCGCAATAGGAGGTCGGATTTATATGAGACTTTAAGCACGAAGAGCAACTTTCGAAGTGACTGTTGCGTAAAAAAATGGCTTAAGCTTTCAATACAGAAAAAAAATGGAAATGGCTTAGCGAGGCAGACAGGTAGACTTACTTTCGCATTTATAATTTGAGTACGAGCAGGATAAAAATCTAATAATTTGGTCGTCATTTGTTTATTGGTTTAGTTGTCAGTTGTTTAGTTGGTTAGATTGTCAGTTATTTATTGATTCAGTTATTCAGTTGTTACAGAGTTGCTTATGTTTTCGGTTGACTGGCGATTGGTCGATAGTGCGTAATGGCGCTCAAAATTGACGTAAAAAAACATTTCCCACAGCGTTATTCATTCGAAACTGTCACTTGCACAATTCGTTGGTACAAAACAACGTACACGTGTATGGGACCGACAAAGCTATGCAATTGAACATACGTCAAAAATACATCACTGAGGCCATTACGCAAAAACGTTTCCATTTTTCTCTTGCCACCGCGTTTGTTTGCTAGACACTACATAGCGCTACATTATGAAAACTTTCTTCCTCATATACATATTGCATTATGGATTTAAACCATAGAAATACATGTAGGCCATCGTAATATCTTACTTTATCATAGATACCTATACAGTACAGTTAACATAGCAAATTAGGTATGTCCTGTACAATACAAAATAAGAAGGATAATAATCCTCAGAGAAGATAGAATAACATAAGATATTAAAATAAGACAATAACAATTTTTAAATAGAATCCAGAAATATACCAGATAATTTATTGAAGACAAAAATATGAAGCAAAAAAGATGCTTCATTCCTATTTAACAGTTCCATTGACTAATACTCGCCTGTATATATTAGGGTGTAATGACCTCCCTTAATTCATAAGCCCATAGCAACAACACGCGAAGTTTTTGTCGTATTTTTTGTATCACAGATTCTTTAATATAATTATACCATCTCAATGAACAGTACTTAATAAACTGCTCCAAAGTAATCTCTTGTTTATGTTTACTTTTATTATTGGAAGCCGAAAAAAATTCCGAGGAAAATTCTCTTTCTACACAACATGACGGCTTCGTAGGGAAGCAATTCTTGGAAGGAATTTTTGTCTACCATTTTTTAACTTGTTAGAGCTCCGTAACTAAAAGGTAAAAACGGAACAAAGTTACTAAGCCTCCGCTGTCTATCTGTTTGTACAATAAACGTTATTTTTAGTATTTTTATGCTTATTGATAACGGTAAAAGGGAGAAGCTTTAAACTTTCACAAAATAATAATATTTAGTTGTATATTACCTTTCAAAATAAATTATTAAATAAACATACAGTACATACATTTTAAAGGGCTCTCATATAAAAAAAGTAACTTTCTTTTATAGATGATGGTGCGGAACCCTTAGTGCGCGAGTCCGACCCGCAATTGTCCTTAATTTTATCCTTATTCGTTAATATTGTTTTCGAACACATCTTTCGGCAGTGGTTCCACCAAGAACGATGAACGAGAATCGAGTAGAACTAGAAACTATAAACAAGTTTGCGATCAACGGGAAGCGAGCGAGTAGTTTCGATAGTTTTGACACCGGGCTATAAGCAGGTATACGAGTGCGTCGTGACTACTCGCCACTCCGCTGCGCGCGCACTACGCGTGTTGTCACTGTTTAGAAATGATCAAGCGGGCTGCGAGCGAGCATAGAACGAGTATCGCTAAACGAGTTAATTTTTGACAGCTCCTGTCACTTAGCAATAAAACAAATCGAGCGAGTCGTCGCTGGCAGTGTGAACAGTCAGAGAGCAACTACTAAAATAATAATATGCATCTCTTTCATTTACACGGATTGCATATAGCACTGTACGTTTCTAAAGCGAAAAAATCACTGATAGTCAGTCGTTTTCTCGCCTTAGGTGGGACTACGGAAGAAAGAAGATACATTCATTGCTCTGTGGGTGGGACCACTGCCTATACAGGGCACGTGTGTTGAGCGCGCAATTTTGCACAGGATTGAGCGACCCCGGTGCGAGTAATCGCTCGTCACACTTGTACACTCGCTTGTAGCCCGACTACAAAACTATTGAAACTACACACTCGCTTCCCGCTGATTTCTAACTCGTTAGTTTCTAGTTCTACTCGTTTCTCGTTCATCGTCAACGGTCGGACCACAAGAAGTTATTTTAAAACAAAAAAGAACTAATTTTAGAAATAGACTTCAGAGGGGCATCTAGGCGACTATCAAGTTTTTTTTGGTAAATTCAGTAAAAATTTAGAAAATTTGCAGCAGAAAATCCATGTGGGATTGGGGGATGAGGGAGTGGGTTAAGTAAATTCACGTCATCACACTTTGGGTATACTTAAAATATGATCATGAAGTCGCCAGAACCGCCACACAAACATTGATGAACGCCTGTATGTGTAGTCAAAAAACCTCATGGAGATTCACTATACGGAGTAGGTATGGAGACGGAGCGCGCGCAGTACTCTGCACACATGGAGTACAGTGTGTTACTGGCCGTTTAGCTCGCCGTCAGCCAGGTCATCATTCATCACGTCTCTGATAAGCACCCCAGTTATCAGGTACTATTAGATTTCCCACTGTATTGGGATGCCATATAATGCAAATCCCAATCCCATTCCGGCAGACTAGAGTGACGTAAATCCGACGCGATGTTATAATTTTAAAAAGTATTTCGATATTTTTTTTTCGCAAGTAAACGCAAAAAAAATTTACAAACGTAGATTAAGAATAAAAAAGGCACTTACTTAACAAAATTATTTTTTAGAAACTTGAATTTTTCTAATGTTTACATGCTTGTTATCGCTCGTTGATAAAATTGAATATCTACGATGATAGTGATTTCATAGAAAATATTTTGTCACACGATAGCATGTTATGGTTAGGAACTTGAAAAAATTATGGTGTGTAAACTTAAATTAAGGTGTAAAATTATGAATAAACATTAAAAAATAATGTTTATATAATAAATAAGTAAAATTTTAAGAAAAGGTATAAAAGAAAAATGTACTCCGACATGCCGAAACCCGGGATTGAACCGGGGACCTTTAGATCTTCAGTCTAACGCTCTCCCAACTGAGCTATTTCGGCTATAAGCAATAGATTAAAATAACTATAGTAGAATTCAGGACATACGTTGTTTTGTCATTTTATAATTACTCTGACTAATAGCCCGCCCTCGCTTCGCTTTGGTAAAACTTTTATCTGGTATTCCGCGACAAAAAAACTCCCGCGAGAAGAAGCACTTTAGACAGGCCCCGTATATGTATCTACACACAGGCTAAATTACATCTAAATCAGTTCAGTTTATTCTGAATCTCGATACAAATTTTAACCTGTTATTCGGCGGGAATAAAGCCGCTTCCCAGGATACGCCTGCCTGCAATCAAATTTCTAAAATATAACATGAACAGTTTTCTCCCTGTTACACTGTTACTTCTATAGGTTTTGTAGTAAATTATTATGTAGATGATGTATGTATAGTCCGTTTTTTTTAATTTGTCTTGCAGCAACGGAAATACATAATTTTTGAAAATTTAAGATTTGTAGCTGTCATGTTCATGAGATACAGCCTGCTGACGGACAGACAGACAGAAGAACAGAAGGTAGAACTCTCAGAAACATTCATATTGTCATCTATTTTATGGATCTTTTTGCGCACACCGAGCAATTATTTTACTTTGGCATTCTGCATCTAAATAGGATTAACGCATCCAACTTTTAAAATAACTGAATAGTAAAACTTTTGTGCCGAAGACATGTAGAACAATTCATAATCTAGTACCTACATTGTCATTGCACCTAAAACCAGTTTGAATTTAATCCATTTCCGCGCAGTTGGAGCCTGCAGTCAGTGTAGTGTAAAATGTAAATGCCGGCTTGAAATGGCCGAAGTGAAAGGTTCACAATGAACGTGCAGCCGAAATGTAGGAAGGAAAATTAAAAAATATTTTCGCTCGCCACACTAACGAACCAGTACCCGATTATCCTTTTTTACCGACGAAATTGTATTTACTCTCATTTAGTTCGTAATTTAAATTTTTTCGTTGATTAAAGAAACGTAACCTACTTAATAAAATACTATAGGTAGTAAAAGCTCCCGTGCGAGGGTTCCTAGTTCTGAGTTCAAACCCGGCACGTCGGTCTATCTTTCATAATGTTATGCACGTATAAGAAACTAGCTTTCCGGCCGCGACTTCGCTTGCGTGGAATTCGGTTATATTTCGCGAATTTTTCGCGATAAAAAGTATCCTATGTCCCAAGTTTAGTTCGATATTCATACCGACTTTCATCAAAATAGGTTCAGGGGTTTAGGCGTGAAAGCGTAGCAGATAAACAGACAGACAGACAGAGATACTTTCATATTTATAATATTAGTAGAGATTAAATCACTTGCTTCGGTCAAGGTAAACAACGTAAGAAAACCTGCACTTGGTCAGCGTGCAGCGTGGTGAACTATGGCCTGCATCCCTCACACTATGATAGGAGATCCGAGCCCAATAGTAGGACAGTTATTGGTTGTAATGATAATGACATACCTTATCTACCTTTTTTCTATCAACTGAAATGTTTATAGTTTGCTCCAGTTAAATACTCAATATTTGAAATGCAACTGGCGGGTCTTCCATCGTGATTTTAAAGTTGGCCCCAGCGGGAACTCTAACAACTTGTTAGAACATCCACATATTTTTAACAGTGACATGTTAAAAACAATTTTCGAACTCGTTGCAGTGAAATGCGGTCGTACAATCTGGATGGAGTGATAAACGAAAAATGACAGTTGTTCTGCGGTTCGTATTTTTTGTTCTATTTAGTCTAAAGTTCTTTGACGAACTGTTTCTATCGGTTGTATTTTTAAGCGAAATTTAAACGGGAGCTTAATTAAAAATGCTGAATTTTTTATTAATTTGCTATTTCGATTTTTTCGATACCTTTGTTTTCTTACGCGAATGGGTGCATTTTGTGATAAGGAGGATAATTTTAACAAAGAAGAGTATCTATCAATCTCGGTGTCACACTCTATAGCCATTGGATTCGTGATCATAGTGGAGATGACATAGGCTATAAAATTTTCTTATAAGCGAGCAGCTAAACCTCAAATATATACCGGTTAGTTTTTTATATTAATTTATTACCAGTATAAATATGATCCACTTTTCGACTGACCTACAAACGAACTTATATTTGGCTAAAACCACCCCGTGATCATTTCTATACTTCACACAATAATATAAGACATTTGTTCTAATTTACCACTATATACTATGATCTAGATAAATAGGTGGTTCATGTAACAATACGAGGGGATTTGTAGTTGGGTTGACCGCATTCCACACATAATGCATCCGTTGTGGCCCTCAACTGCCTCGTCGTGTAGAGACACATGGATTAGATTCACAAACGGTGAATCCTCGGGGACTTAATTTGAAGCGTAACTTAGATTGTATGCAACTTTCAAGTGAATTATTATACTTGTACTAGAAGACCGGGCAGACTTTGTTCTACTGCACTTTTAATACTAACAATCGCCCGCAGATTCACCCGCGTAATTTTCTCGTTTGCGCAATATTTTTTAGTGCTGCTCCTCCATTATTTATCTTAGCGTCATGTTATATAGCCTATAGCATTCCTCGATAAATGGGCTATCTGACACTAAAAGAATTTTCCAAATCGGTTTAGTAGTACCTGAGATTAGCGCGAACATTTGTTGTTGTTGTTGAATTTGTTGTTTGAAACAAACTCTTCAGCTTTATATTATTAGTATAGATTTTATTGAAATTGGTCATGGTATTATTATGATTATATTTATGATACGTTTCTAAATCACACTTCAGATTATTTGTTGTCCTGTCAATCCCGTTAATTCCCAGTCTAATATATCTCCTATATTTCTATCGTCTATTTCTGTCTTTTATCTTCATCTACTCTATCCTATAATAATAAAACTAATTAGAATCATGGATCACTGTTGTCCGAAAATAAGAAATTGAATAAAATATTTTAGTGCTTTAACATTGAAATTGGAATAAATAACGATATAAATCATTGCACTACATCGTTCTGCTACATTTGGCATTCTACACGCACATCCATTTAAATTCATAAACAACTTTAAGCCTAATTGACGAGTCCCTGTAATTAGAACAGAGAATTTACGCAACAATCGTTTAAATAACAGGTATATCTGTAAATCCCCAGTTCAGTAATACTGTGCTCTGAGCCTTTTGTGTTAATATAGGGCATTAGCACAACAGCTGTGATTTGTCCTGTTTAATGGGCTAATTGTGCTGATAATGCCACTAATACATCAAGTCAGGTCGATGTTATCAATTTATTGAATAGCACATCGTTACGGGGAATGATTAAATTAAATTACAAGGTAATGATGAAGCACTGTGACATGGTTTCGGTCATGTTTTAATGATTGACAAATTGACTAACGAACAGGTGCATGTGGTTTACTATTAGGTTATTGTGGCTTTAAAACTAAAACTGATCTATCAATAGTTATCGATATATAACTTCTATCGATGGTTACCCACTCGCCTAAGCTTCGTTTTGGAGAATACACGTACAACAGCATAGGTTACAGTGTATTTTTTGGTAACCTTGAAAAGACTTCGTATTGCTAGACATTATTCATCCGGCTCAATAATCGGAATAAAATATACCTTACGTCCTTATTCTACATTAGAATTAACCATATGCCAAATAAAAACTAACTAGGTACACGTATATTCCTCATGACCTGAAAAGTTAACAGACAGACTTTCGCCTTAATAATATCAGTAAAGATAGAGCCACATAAATAAATATCCACCCCGAAGATTTAATATTATTAATATTCGCTTAAGTTTTTCTCATTAACTGTAGAATTTCTTACGAAAATATTTTTCTCTCACCTAAATTGTTTTGACATCGTTTGCCAACTTGCAGCTTATTCGAGATTAATCAGTGAGCATTTAGAGATGAAATTAAACGGAAAGAATCAAGAATCGCAACTTTCACCGTCCCACATTTCTGTCCCGAAGTTTTAATTGCCCTCCATCGTCCAAGTTGAGAAATTAATATCTCTCCCGGTTTCTCTCTGGACCAGTTCAAGGAACAATTGCTATTGATTCGATATTGCTGTTTCAAACCGTACTATGAAATTTCTCGGGAAAGATATCAATGCCTGGAAGACTGGAACAGTTAGGATTTATGTGAATTTTGCTCTAGAAGTCTGAGCTATATCAATAAATATTGTTAAAGATTGGAATTCAGTCCAACTGTTGAGTATTAATGTACAGAAAAATATATTTTAGGTTAGACACAACCATTATAGTAATACAATAGATAATTACGAGTATGTTTCCATTTACAGCCGCGGTAATAATTGCGTAGTACGTCAGGTATTTGCGCGATATTTTTTATAACTCTGGCGCTTTGAAATACTGTCTTTCAATCAAAAACAAAAATATGTTAGTAGGTATTATTAGTTTCGTTATAATTCCCGTAGTCTCGCAGAGTCTAGCGGTATCTGCTTCGTGGCAACTTGTCTTGAATTTGTCGGAAATGATTGATGTGATCAGGCATGTCTCGTTTCTCGCCGGCTCCGAACATAGTTCTACGGATCTTCATTTATCACACTTACGCTAACGTGTCGATTCGCTGTTATTTTAGGTCGAACGTAATTTATATAAAATATTTTTTTAGACTTGTTAAGTAAGACATTTACTTCTTTACATGCTACGATTCTGCTTACGGTTACGTGGATATACTCGTACGTGATAATAGTATTTATTATAGCTTGTATAAATATTATTCACTTATACAGTCATTTGTTTTCATAATAA
>LGAG01000613.1:630729-644186 GCA_001278395.1 Lerema accius | reverse complement strand
AAGGAGTAACTTAGGCAATTTTTTTTTTTACTTTCGTCTCGGCATTGGTTCCTCGAAGCGAAGCGAGGGTGGGGCCACTAGTTAGTAGTAAAAGTGAAAACCCCACAAAATTATATTGCCTATGTCACTTCCACAATGGATACACATCTAGTGACATGCACATCTAATGACAATGCATACATACTTGCAACGACTACATTTATTGCATTGTGCTTATTCAATAGATGAATTTAAATCTACCAGTTTTGAAGCAGAAAAGAACGTTGACAGATGCCTGCTCTAACACGTCTAGCATTTGTAAACTGGACGCAAACTCCCCTGAACTGAAGACTGTGGGATGTATTACCCATTTTACGAACCCTTGTAAACGCTGTTCAGTGATTTCTAAAGATATAAGGTGCCCTATCCGTAGCTGAAATTGCAGAACAAGAAGAAAGTGTAGGTAACTACAACCTCTTTAAGCTTTTCCTCCATTCACAAGTGTTTTCTATATTATACCAACTAATACAGAGTTCGGTGAAGGATATGCCATATGCCTAGACATAATTATTAATGTCTTTAACAAGTACTCAGTACATTTGGAGGTCACGACACGAATTACTTACCCTCATCCTTTGATAGGGAATGGAGCCGACAATCAAAGAGCCGAATCATGTTGTCACGTCGCGACCGCTTTGATCAACTAAAGATTGTGTATTTTACTCCAGCTTGGAACATTGTGATAAGAAGAGCGATTAGTGGGTTTTAAATGCCTGCGAAAAGTATTATATAAATCATTTTTCCAATTCCCTGACTTCCACATGGATGATGGTGCCGCCATCTACAGAAACGTTGCTAACTTTGCCTTTAAATTACTTGGCCTGTGCGTAAACAGTCGTTGTCATGTCGTGGCTACGTCGTTGCTCACGTCACTGTCATTATTTGGCTGCTTATTAAGTGTTTACAATCTCACAATGATCCTAAAGTATAACAAAGTATCTTCCAATGTCGCTAAATGCTTTATTCCAGTCGGTGAACAAACCAAAATTTCCAAAAACGCAATTTCTTTTTCGCTGGTTTACAACATAACAAATTCGCTAATTTGTTTTCAAACAGGAAATGTATTCAAGGTATGTTTTAATGTGTGCTAAAAGCAAATTCTCTTGAATTTATCTGACACCATTTTGAATACGTAGATCCTAATCTATAATAATGTAGTCTTTCACCCCTTTTATCCTTTCGAATTTACTGTCGACGGCTTATTGAAAATTTTATAGCCTCAGAGTGTTTTTACTATCCAGTGCGGCGCTGACGATTCAATAATTTATTCCGTTAGAACGCTTTTCTGTTACTTAGGTACAAATGGAGCCTTTTGTTGGATGATACTTGAATAGAAGTAATTTCGGTTTGTTCAGAATAATGAGAATTCACTATGAAAAATGGTTTCTTCTTCAAATCAAGTTTAAGTTTTTGAGGTAAGCGGATAGAGATGAGAATTATTTTCTTAGTTTCTGTATGAAGGTGAAAATGGGTAGTTTGATTACAGTTATAAGAATGCTTAGACGGAAAAAAAACCTGACATTAAAAGTTATTAAATTGATTCCAAAAAAACAATCATGTTTAATTTTCAGATGCGAGTTAAAACTTGGCTGCGTGGTAGGGTTTAAAGTTAGACTTAGACGGTATATAGTAGTTTAGGAGTTAAGTAGGATTTTAGTAGCGTGATTTAGAAGCAAAAAAATTACAAAAAAATCTATTCAACTCGATAGGAATCGATAATGAAAAATTTTCTACAAGTGACCACTTTAACACGTTCACTGCTAAGCAAGGTCTTTTAGGCCTGGTTGCTGTCTCTCCGCCAGTGCGGGGGCCAAAATCGTGTTCTTTCACTCAGTGCGGGAGCTGTAACTTCGCTTGTACTTAAGGTACAAAAGAGATAACTATACAGTTCAACTTCTATTTCAAAACATAGATCATCGGTTTTTAAAAATATGTACCAGGCTTGCACGACCTGGTTCGCACTGAACTAATCTAACATTCATTCAGTGCGGGCACCAGGCCTTGGAATCAAGGCCTGGTATCCGCATAGAATGAATCGCGGCGCGGGCGGAGAGCATAGTGCTGTCAGTTGCCATGCAGATATCGACATTGCGCGCCTGTTTTATGGAAGCCGGCCACAATAACTCGTTGATAACTAAGTTTCTTTAGACTTCGTATGCGTATTATAAATGTACGTACATAGAAATTAAAATCACATGATCACATCAATAACATAATAACCATAACGACTTAATATTGATAATTATCTTCTATACATATATATATAAATTTATATTTATATACGTTAATATATATGGTGAATATATAGACTCACCCAAACATTGCTAAATGCCCCCGGAACATTGCTTAGATATATAGAATACCTAAATTAAACAGTCAAAATAACAAATATTTTGTTTTCTTTAAATATCCACTTGTAGACAGGCGAGTAAATAAGTGTAAAGAGGTCTAAATAGCAATGCCATTTGCTTGTTTTGAATTCATTAATCGATAAAAATATTTTCAACATCGTAACATCACTAATCAATTATGTTTTCTGTGCGTTACCAGGCCTGACAGACCTGGCATTTCATTCCTCCAGTGCGTTACCAGGCCTAAGCGGCCTGGCCGTTTGTTTTCTCGAAAAATGACCCTTATCTTTATCAGATCCCCGGGCTAAGCAAGTATAAGGTAGATACATTCCTTAACTACAATCTAGTGCAAGTAAATTTCAAATAGCCCTTAATTTCACGATTTTATTCAAGTTTTTAAAAAGAAGGTGTCGCCAGGTCGAAGAGGCCTGGGTCGCACTAGAAAAGAGACAGCTTCCAGGCCTTATCGACCTAGTGCCGCACGGGGGGAAAGTACATGAAATTGAGCCCCGCAGTGAACGTGTTAATTTGGTAGGTTGTAAGTCAGTTTGCCAGTTTTAAAATTCAACCCTGTTCACTACATCATACGATACATTATCCGCTTCGCCTATGACCAATAAGTGACCCTAAATACGGAACACGTGCAAATAACGACAGCAGTTGGTAGAAGCAGCTGCCGCATTATAATTAATTTGATGGTTCTAGCTTTGCTAAGTACACTCTCGTCACTGTTCTACAGAGTACTCAAGTATCCTTTCTATTGACCTTGATACCGATATGGGGCCGTTCAAGTATTAATTAAGCAGATTTATGACAATTTACCCCTCTTCCCCCTTGTCTGCAAAAGTAAACAAAGCCCTTAAATTGCTTACGTCAACATAGTTGTATGCATTGTTTATTGAATGTTTTTTTTATTAATTGTGTTTGCCATCTATGTATATGTATGTAAAATCTTAAATGACTACTACTGACGTAATCACCATCTAGATCCCCCTATATCATCAACAATAAGCAAAAGAAAGACCTTCCACCACCCTACAGTGTTTACGTAGTACTTGAACTACCCTAATTTATCGCAATTTGAAATTGTAATCTCTAATTCTTCCATAGATAAGGCTACACCCTCATAGCCCAATACAAGAATTTTCTTTGTGTCGTAGGTGCCATAAACAAAATACATAAAGAGAAGAACACACTCTCTGAGCTACACATCATCGAATAGAACTCATTATTCTATATTTTTTTAGTATGAGGTAAATAAGCTTGCAATTCCACTGTCCCCTTCTACAAATTGTACACCTAAACATCAAACAGGACGATAGTAGGGTAGGTATTATATAACGTATTCATAATTAAGAACTTTTTATTACAACATTACACATCATATTCGAACTGTTTTGCGATCAACATGATGCATTTTTTTCTACCAATCTCGAAATTATATCTACGTATATAATTTAAGAAAATTTCTTCGTATCTCAACAACTCATAAGATACAGTAGTATTACGGGTCCTCTTTGTTTCGCCAAACAACGTTATGGCGGGACCCGCATCGTCCTTGTCAGATGAAAGTGACTTCATCTCTCTGTTATTTTCTTTAACTTTTTGTTCTTCATACGAATATCTTTGTAGATTTCATCGCGCAATATGGAAGTTTAATCTCAAGTAGCAACCGTTACCGAGGTATATTTACAAAGATGAAAAATGTTATGACATTCTCTGCTTCATGCTACGTTTAAAAATATTGCATGCTTTTTTACTTATCTAAAATATGAAGAGTTATGTTGCACCAAATAATTCTGGTGAATTTTAAATGAATCTTTTATAGAAGTAGTTGACAAACCAGATGATGGCCGCATGAAAGTGTTTTTATCTGCCTGCACCAGAAGGATGGTCTTGTTTTTCGAGAGTATATTATAGGTCCATTTCAAAATGTATCAAAAGTTGAAGGGTGGAAGCGATCATTTACCATCGCCAAACTCTCGTTTACACTCTTTAATAAATTCGAAATCTTTACCAGGAACCAAACTATTTTAAAACCACTATTAACGTTGTTTTTTTTTTGCATAATAATATGTTTAAATAATAACGAGTACTCACGATTGTATTTAACACCGATATTTCTTGGAATTCTTTCTTACTTCATTACAATGCTTTATTACAGAAGACGAACATGACATTCGTACATGAACAAGACCAACATTGTAGTCTAGACAACATAAATTCTCACCGTGTACTGATATTATCAAACTTGTGGTAGTACTACAATTCTATGAACCTAACGAAGGAGTTAACATGTCATAGTGACCGCAGACCAGCAAGGACGCGTCGATTTAATAAAGTTCTTAGGTCATCACTCATCACAACTCGGCACTAATTTCATGGAGATGTACGAGTAGCTAAAGTGAAAGCATTGAAAAATGAACTTTGTGTTATGTTGTTCACGGTGCATTATCTTTATAATGCCAATCAAAATGCTCAGCCTTTCCCATTCAGATTTCCGATATGGCTTAAGGTTTAGGACATACCGAGGACTTAATATGCAGTAGAGTTTGTAGCGGTCACTCATCCACTTTTTGACCATACTAGCTTGCTTCTTGGAAACCTGCTATTAGCAAACAGTATCGTAGTATAGTGGTAAGTAGATTTAATATTGAATGTTGTTCCGTTTCCGTATTTTTCCCTTTCCGTGTTTATTTTCGTAGGTCCTATTTACTTCGTCCTTATTGACGGTAAGTTTACATTACCATACGTGACTAGACATTTGCGTCTAATTTATATTTATGTTTCAGGCCTACATATTGGCATAATATAGTTCCCTATAGAACTAACGGACCCGCTCTATGGTCGAATTCGACCGTAAATCATTATGTCAAACAATAGACTACACGTAGATTAGTTAGTGATACTTGGTTAGAAAATTTCTGTGTCTATGTCTATTAAAAGAGCCTTTAAAATTACTGCTATGTACCTGAACGTAACGTAAAACACGTGTTGGTGTACATTTTGTTAACATTTATGGAAACGAAATCTAGCTTTGAGGATTTCTTTATAATGTAAACTTTAACCATGTCAAAACTGAATTATTATTGAAAATGTGCCCTATATTACGGGACAAAGCAAAAATTTCATTGCTTCTGCTTCGTTTGATTCTTGAAATGCTGAAATAACGTGTACAACATGCACATGTATTTTAGCAACTTGAGTAAGTGACATCATTTGAGAATAGTTTAATAACACAAAAGGAAAAAAATATAATTTAGACGTACGAGAATAACAAAGTAACTATAAAAGAAAGCTATGAACATGGAAGCAACTATCACTATCAATCATAATTTTCTATAACTTCAGATTGAGTTTTTATAAAATACCACGAAGATTAGTATTGTAGGAATAAATTACTGAAACGACTATACTTTCTAGGCTTTTAAGCTAGCCTGGCGTAGAACTTTTGTGGATAATGTGTTAATAGTAAAACTTTTTGAGAGCTTCAGTATCTTGGTGGGCAAGATAAGCCGCCATTTCATCAGCTGGTAATCATTATCTAAATATTGTTTATGCCTGTCTAAAAATTCCTACAAGTGATGCCTGTGAATTTAGCAGACCATCATCATAGTATTTCCAGAACTATTCAAGAAAATTATCTAAAACTATGGAACTCATGTATGCAAATAAAACTCCCATTTATTGATCTGTTATAGTTAAGATCTTTTGCTAAGTTTTCGGACACAGAGACACTCAAATTATATTGTAATCAAAATAGCTTGCAACGTAGAATTAAATTAATGATTTATGCAAAACGCTTCTAGTAGTTTCTAGTTTGAAGAATACTATAATGATGCCACAAGATAGGCTTATCAGTGATGCGCACGATTGTCCTATACGATGTCTCTAGACAAAGTCGACTTGTAAATGTCATCTCTTCTATCTATATTTTCTTCGAATAATGTGACTTACTCGTATTATGTGATATTTGGTTACACGTGCACACTTGTAGGTTAAAATTTATTAATTTCTCCTTTAATTATTGTTTAGAAAAACTTTCAAATTAAAACAAAACTCGTTAAAAGTCAGTAAATCAGACTTCATAAAATAACATTTCTCAATGCAGATTCTATCAACAGATACGCAAAATCAAGATCCGACTTATTGATGCAGAAGAAAAACTTTCCTTGTTAAACCTTCATTAGCAATACTTTTCAGAGTTTTCCAATGGGCCCTTTAATTATCAACATAATGGCGAGTGCTCTATTGAAGGCGAAGTAAGCCTCAACTTTGGAGGCCTTCGTAATACCTTGTCTCATAAATAAAGAGTAAACGACTGTCTATGAAATATTTTATTTCATTTGGTAAAGGTCAATGAACTCCTGTGAATGTCCTTAAGTTTAGGTTTAGGCGCCATCTAGTGTCAAACTAGGGCAACTAAAACTGATTGTTTCAATTAAAATAACATGATTATTCCATTCTTTGTCAAGAAAGGGGAGGCCAAAACCGTACAATTTTCAAAGTTTTCTTAATTGGTGGGGCCGTTTTCGCATACCTAAACGCATATAAATTGATACCTACAATATTTTTTGGTATGAAACTATTACACTTCTAGTTTTAATGTACTCTTCGCCAACAGTGAGGCCACGACCTATCAAAGTCGTTCGTTACTCAATGAATTGCTTGTCAAATTGAAAGTCGGCCTTTTCATGTTCATTGACATGGATACCGTATTTTGGCATGTTTTAATTTAAAATGAGAAACTTAAACAACACATGACAGGTATTAACTAATAATCATTAGTAGAAAAACAAAAAAAAACTATGAATAACAGACTATTAATGCTTTATACAAAGCCTAGCTTAAAAGCAAAGATAAATCAAACGCTAGGCAATAAACTAAAATAACTGACAAAGGCACGTAGTAGCTCAGTAAAGAGGTTATTAAATTTATTCAAGTAGAAGGCACATTCATTATGCTTGACACGGTTGTAGGAGAACAGCGTGATAGTATACTAGACTACTGACTCGCCCTCGCTTCGTTTCTACTAGTTCTCGACATTCATGACGATCTTTATAATGCTGAAGTAATCTTTAAGTTATTGCCTTCTGACGGAAAACTAGATCACCTGATGGTAAGTGATCAAAGCCGCCCATGGACATTAGCAACACCAGGGGCATCACCAACGCCTTGTTGATCATGAAGGAAGGAATTGACACGTTACTCATATATTGAATTATTTAAGTGAATTTGGGGTATAATTAAGAAATGCTGTATGGTATTATAGTGCTTTATTATTCCAGTAGTCCACTGACTACGTTTTAAATAGTCTGCATTCTCAATTTGCAATTTAATTTATTCCATGACGTAGCTAACAATAAGAACGAAACAATAAAATTAATTATATAAAAACAATCCTTGAAATCCCTAGTGCGGCACAATTAATTAAAATGAAATCCACCACGCATCCAGTTGCTGAGCGAATGCTAAGGATGTCAGTACACTATACTGAATCTCACATGGGTATTGCGTATCGATTTTGTATAAGGTAAGGTGGGGTAAGACTAACACACGGGGCAAGACTAACACTGTCTATTATCTCGATACGTATAGTTTAAATACGAAATTCTTCCAGTCTGTAAGATAGAACAAATGTAAATGTTCTCGGCTAAAACACACACATGTCGTTTCTTCAAGTGCATATCGAGATAATAGACAGTGTTAGTCTTGCCCCGTGTGTTAGTCTTACCCCACCTTACGTTATATAAAAACCAAATGTTTGTGTGATGTATTTGTATAACAAGGAACCGAGCATTGTTTGGGACCTTTATCAGGCTTGGTAGGTGGTGCTGTATTCGAGATACTTCAAGGCACAAGTCAAACAATTAGAGATATTGAAATGCAGTAGTTTATAAAGTTTTATAAGATGAGTATTTAATAAAAGTACATAATATTTTTTCTTAGTAAATCAGTTGAAATATAAAATACATTTCAGAACAACGTCTGACTGGACGTTTAGTTAACCTATAATTTTTTATACCAATTTCGTTAGATAGGTGTACGTCGTAACAGCGCAATTTACTAACTAACGAACTAAAGTTCTGAATTTCAGAGGATAAAATTGTTAGGCGTTGTTTAATTCAGCGCACTATACAAATATAAAAGTCAAACATAAATTCTAAATAGACTTATCAAACTAAATTTAAATGATACCTGGTTTCATCCAGCATTATAAGTCGTCACCTTTATCTTTTTGTGAATCTGTCCCGCAATTAAATAAGCCCGCATGACGTCATTCAAACCGAAATCAACCACTTTAAAATGATCTGAACTGGCGAAAGAAGATCAAAGCCACGGTTTTAATGAACTTACATGTTCAGAGATGGAACATTATGTTTTTGACGTCAGGAGCGTGTGTTAGTCGGATAGTTCGTGTCAGCTTTGTGAGACTGAAACTGTTATTACAAATTCCGAGAACTGAATGAAAGGTATATTTTATTTTCATGGAAATCTTTTGCTTAAATTGTGTCAGTAAGAACTGTTGGAGAAGGACTTGCGTTTGTATTCTTTAACAAAATTGTAGATTGTGTGACGTCAAATTAAGCCCAATATACTCGTACATACATGCTCTCCACACGGCTCAGTCGTGAACAAAACAAAATGAATAATGATCCCGTATTGAGTATCTTTAAGCGTTTAAAAAAGATATTCCAATTTCTACTGATTTGTCTTGCATTTCGTCAATTTTAGAACACGCCTTTTCAATTAGGAATATACGAGTATAGTCTTTTTTAGGGGTAGTTTCAATTTTACATAGGCATTTAAGATTTTATCTCTCTTTTGAGTTGTTGCATAACTTTTAAAGTATTTCCTATATTTAATTCAAAATAAGAAAAACAACAACGGTAACCTCCCTCTTCAATATTGATATCGCAGTACGTATCATATTTTCGCCTAACAAGATTTAATACCAACGCAAGTGTCAACAGTTTTCTAGTCATCCTCTCCTATCTTTGATCTTCGATAACGATCGCAGGATACGAATGTATGGCAAATAGGATCATAAAATAAAATGTGTCACGCCGATAAACATGATGGACGTGATGTGCAGTACAAACCGATTTACAGCGAATTGGAAGAGGGCTATAATGTTAACGGTTTTGACTGCAAAGTGGTATTTGTAAGTTACACTTTTACTGTCGTGAATAAGTAAGGTTTCACAAGCAATAAGTTGAAAAACTACAATCCTGATACTAAAGAATAACAATATGTCAATTGTCATTTACGTAATTTTTTTTTCGACTGCGCTTTTTTGTTACTTAGGCGGTCTTTATATATCTTTAGGTCTGAGGTTTGTCCTCAAAGACTAATGATATACGGGTATTAATTTGTTAATCTATACCTAGAGACTAGATCATTAGATGTTGTGTTGTATTATGATGTTGATTAACGAGACGATATGGTCGCTTAGCGACAAAGTCTTTAAACAATAAAAGAAAAAACAAGAAAATTAATCCTACTAATATCCTACTAATATTATAAATGTGAAAGTTTGTAAAGATGTTTGGATGTTTGGATGTTTGTCCCTTCTTCACGGTCTAACCGTTGAACGGATTAAGCTGAAACTTGGTACACAGATAGGTTGCATCCAGGAATAGGACATAGGATACATTTTATCCCGATTATAGGTTCCCTTGGGATTGAATCAATGTTTTGTTTATCGAATTTTCCGCGGGCGGAGCCGCGGGCACCGTCTAGTAATGATATAAAGCTGATACTTTAGTCCAATATTTGTTTGGGCCCCAAGTCGCACCGTTCCTGACTCCCCAACAAGACAGTTATTACCAGAATAAATCATTTCGCAACTGGTATCGTCTAACTAAAACCTAATACGTAGCTTAATAAAGACCTTTGAATGACATCGTACTATGACGGAGGTTTTCGTAAGATCATCTTATTTGACGTGATAAGCTTACTTTAACGCACTCGCATTATTAAGTTAAAATTACCTTTTTTTTTATATCTATATGACTTAGTAAACTTGGGATTAACTTTAATGCAAGAGCTAATTAGAGTTTACTCTACACTTTGTGGTTTTTAATACTTCATTTTACTAAGCTAAAGATTACAGATCGATTTAATTTACAATGTTTTACTAAAAGGAATGAGTTTACATTTTTTACATAGTTGTTCCTTCTTCATATTCTCAGGTAATATTCATTTTCTAATATCAATGATTCGAATAGTTACCTTCAATGATTTGTTAGTTAATCTATTTAGAATTAACAAAGCTATGAATCAATTTCTGCTGTCAATCTAATATCGTTGGGACAATGAAGTTGTTTAGTGTTGTTCTATTTCGAACAGTCTGGCTTTTAAATAAATCACAGCATTGTGACAGGTTTCATTTAGCAAATAGTGACTATCTATATCTAAGTGTTTATTATTTTACTCGACGGTTTAAGACGAGTAATATTTTTCGAGCGTATCAATATATGGCTATTTCTATGGCAAGATCTAGAACCTAAACGGCTTTACGGATTTTAACATAAGGGATGTCATTGGATTTGTCTAAGTGTCACTCTGTAATTTTTTTGACCTCTCCCCACTTTTCAGCTGTCAAGTTCTTTATTTTTCTTTTAATTATTAGCTGTACTTATGACATCATTTATAGACCCCTATGCATCATAATAATATGCACAATATGAGTTAAGACATTCTTTGTGACAATGGGAACTTATAAAGCTTGCAACTTACTTGAATAATAGTACTGTTGTAACTGTTAAGTGCTCTTACTTGAGTTATGATTGTTAGTTAAGTTTGTGTGTTAGATACGAGTAACTAGGTTGCATTTATTATGAACTAGTAACACTAATATTGCTTCTGGTCTTTGCTTCGTAGACCGCCGTAAGTCGTTTTGAGTTTAAAAATTTCTTTATCGAAATATTAAATTAATAATAATATTACATTAAAAATTAAAAAAAAACCCTCGACGCATTTTTTTAATCAAACGAAGCTAAGAATGCTCTCGATAAAGACATCAATATTTGCTTTCAGTGCGCTTTTTTATTTTGAGACCCAAATATAGTATAATTTTGCAAACATTCGGTTATTCTTCCCGACTCGCAACTACAACTTTTAAACGGCTCAGTCGATGTTCATTAAACATGTCAAAGAACACTCGCAGATAATTCACGTTCAATACAATTTTTTTTTATTGAAACCGCTTCATCCGTTCGGGAGTTATGGTGCCACAGACAGACAGACCCACCCACAGACATGTCAAATTTACAACACCCCACTTTTTGTTTCGGGGATTAAAAATACAGTGATTTTAATGCTATATAAACCCTCGAAAAACATAGCTCCTAGTAGCAGAACATGTATATTGTATAACCAAAACTGTTCACGATCTAAACTGCGGTGTTAGTTTGCCAAATAGTCCGTGTAACGAGGTACCAAGCACAGGATGTTTCTCGTGTTACGCGCTACCGCCGCTGGTAATGATCGTAATCTATTTTAAATTAAGTTGGGGTGACGTTGTAATCAATCTTTGGACAACACGGCCAGGTTTGTGAAGTTTGTATGTGATTAGCAGGCACTTGTAGAAAAAAAACTGCTTGAACCAAACGTAACCTAACCTTTTTCTGTTAGAAGCTTAGCATCAATCCGGTAATGACCCACTACTGAGCATGGGTTTCTCGTTATAATTAAGGAGGCATACAGCATGATTCACCACACTGCCTGCTCCAGTCCTGACTCAGCTCAAGGCCTCCGAGGTGACTTGTCAACGGTCAACTAACAATAACAATCTAGACTGACTTAACATGCCCTTCAAAGTTCAAAAGAGATCAAAAAAATGTAACCAGTATACGTCATGAAACACAAAAAAATGTAAGTTAAAACTAAGATTTGTGGGTCCATACAACTAAGAATATCTACATAATGAAGATACTTTAAATTACTTTTAATGTATTTTTATACAAGTTTCGAAATCATTTTGTAGCCCACATAGCATAAAAACTAGCAAAATGTTCAATATAGGTCATTTTCTTTTTAGGCATTAAGCGTCATTAAAAGCATTGAGCCTGTTATCCCGATGTCGTATTCCGGATTTGCTTCTAGCCCTCTCCGGTAATTACCCGGAATTAATTAAAAACGCTACGCCCGCCATTTTATAAATGAATTGGATTGAAACAGAACGTTTTTAAAAGTATTCGAGTCATCGTTGTAATGCAAGTCATGAATCTTTTCACTAAGGTTGGATCTATCAGAATCTATACTAATACTAAAAGACCATGCAGACGTTGTTCTACAACACATTTTGTCCCACATAGGTTGATTGATCCGTTATTTTGCCACATTCATCGTCATCACCATCGAAACCCACAACTGTCCCACTGCTGGGCTCGGGTCTCCTCTCATAGTGTGAGTGGTATACATTAGGGGCTACATCAGGTAATCAATAGAAGTCAAAACGAATAGTTATCATTAAAAGAAAAACAACACGATTGCTGGAAAATGATTTCCAAAAAGTTATAGACTATGTCACTCTCACAATCGAGGAGAATCTAGTAACACCACTTAAATGTTGACATACGTCAAACCGTTTCAGATGTAGGACGTGCCAAAAAGGTTGCCAAACATACATTCTGCTCGAAAAAAATTTACACTTCTAGGTAGGTACGGTCAGGTATTAATAGGTCACATTCTCTATTTGAATCAAATAAAAATCTCGCATCGCATTTTCGCTATAGAAACAGATGAATAATTAAAAAGGATAAATGAAAAGTATTTCGTATTTGGGTCACATACTTTCAAGTGAAACGCGCCATTAAAATCCGTTCGGCTTGTTAACTTGGTGTCACTTCCCGATTCGTATCTAGCTTTCTCAGGTAATTAACTAATTATCCAGAATTAATTAAAAACGGCGTCTGTCGGGTATATGCGCGGGAATGTGGATTATTGGAGGTGAATAATTTAATTGCGGTGAAACCATTTTTAGCTTTGATTAAAATTCAGCAAACGATTTAAAATTGATTGTGGCTTGCATTGAAATCGATGCGGTTGCCGATACTGAAT
>LGAG01000613.1:618627-630412 GCA_001278395.1 Lerema accius | reverse complement strand
TTTCATCATATTTGATGAAATGTATAATATCCCTAGATTTTGTTGATGTGTGTATATTATGCATTATTGCTGCTAAAACTTATACATTCTTTCATATTATTATACGCTTATTGCTCATATCCGTGCTTCGAAGTGCACGTTCAACTGTAGAGTTAGCTCCAATTTCGGCTCGGTAATGAGGAGCGATCTGTGCCTTGTAGGGGTCATTGAACAATTGAGGTACAATGTATTATATTTAGAAATACAAATAAATAATATTTTGAATTTGAATTACTGCGTAAGTGAAGATAGGTGCTTACGCACTACCAGGAGGTAGTTCACAGTTCAATTTATTATTAAAATTGCTATGAATACATTCAATAAATTTGCATTTCTAGAAATATTTAACTGCTCAGATACATTTCTCGGAACTCCGGAGCTTGTTATTCTTAGCCTTTTTCCAATAATAGTTGAAGTCCCGAGGGTAAGTTGGTATAACCTGTCGAAAGAACCCTTTTACATATTCCAAGATTAAAATTACTTTATCATATTTTTCCCGCTTACTTGTAAAAAGTATTTCGCATAAATACGGACTACATTGAGTAGGGTTGAATACTTTTAACCTTTTTTAGGTTCTCTACCTAAAAGGTGCTAGTGGGTCACTACTATTAAGAAATCATTGTCCGTTCGTATGGGTATCGGCTTAGACTTATAAGGGATAGAGTTGAAATTTTCACATAGCATAGCTTCTTTAATTACATGCAATAAGAGTAAGACAATAAAAGAATTCAACTTACAAGATACTATCTTGAGCGAGTTCGATTCGCGCTTCACCGTTTTTTAAATTAAAACTTGGTTATAAAGTTATATTTTATTACTATAAATTAATATGCATTGTAGCCTACTATGATATTAATTTTAATGGACGTGCCAATTAAGGCATTCCCTTAATACGTTATTGAATGAAATACCTCACATTTTAATGCAATATTGAGGAATAAATTTTACAACATAATATAGACGAAAATGGTGCAATTATCGCACATGGTAATCAGACCAATACTCCAAATGAATGAATTTCCCGGAGCCCAACAGTTAATGCAAAGTAAGCACGGACTTTGACGCATTAATTTCGCTTGAATAAATATTTCGGGTAAATTTATAAAAATGAGATGATGAAACATCCATCCATGTCGGCTTTACGTATCTATTACCTTGTATGTAGCCTGTAGATGATCAAGTAACTTGTTAATCTACTTTAAACACTAAGTTTTTGCGATAAAATCTAAAGTAATTTTTTGTATAAACTAAAATACTATTGAAACGAAAGAACTGATCGCGTTCTTGTAAGAAGTCTATAGTTTGTGCAAATAGCTCGCTTTCAAGTTGGATGTTTCAATCTTTCGCAAAATAATATCCTTTATAAGTTTTCTTACAAATGTGGCCGATACCAAGATAAAAACATTCTTGAACAAAAAGACTATTCTCTTTGAAAACTATAAAAAAGTAATCAATAATGCGTATCACAACATGAGCAAATTCAATGTAGGGTACCGTAAAAGCTTAATTACACAATAATCTATCAGCGTCAAAAAAGTAGTGATAGCTTAGTGGTTTGAACGTTACTTTCCCAAATGGAAATTCCTTAGTTCGAGCCCTGGCGCATAGCTCTTATTAAAAAAGTTATATGTGATAGGTAAGTTGCTAAGGTGATATAAATGAGAATTTGAGTATCCTTTTTTCAAATTTTCAAAATCAATTATTTAAATCTCGCGATACAGAAATCATTGGGCACTAAAAGAAAACAAATCGTGAATATAACTTGGAGAAACGCTGAATGTTTTATTTTGATTTTATTTCCATTTAGATCGTATCGAGAGGAAATGGAATAAATTTCATACGCGCTTGCATTTTAAGATTTATTGTGTTAATAAAATTGAGAGATATTTTTTCGTACACAATAGGTAGGATTCGTATCACGGCGTATATAATTTTATTGACGTTTCTAAACGAAATCTTTTGGCTGTTTTATTCAATACTTTGAATGTTTTTATTCTGAATTGCAATTGATCATTTCTTTTTACTATTTAATATACTGTATTCTCTTGC
This sequence comes from Lerema accius, assembly GCA_001278395.1. NCBI lineage: Eukaryota > Metazoa > Arthropoda > Insecta > Lepidoptera > Hesperiidae > Lerema > Lerema accius. The sequence continues at coordinate 628,324 of LGAG01000613.1, read as the reverse complement.
TGTAAGCGATCTTGTAAGCATTCTAGTATTTGTACTAGACTTTTCGTGATAACTGATATACAACGCGATAAAGCCTACATTCCTCTAAACTCCCAGTAATTTTCTTTAAGGTGTACAAACTACACGCACTTGGCCAACTAACTAATCAAAAAACTAACGATCATAAAGAACAAACGAAGCATTGTATATCTATTTGATAACCCAATTATTCTAGAAGAAGCGTTATATTTTCCATGCCTTTATTTAAAGACACTAAAAAAGTTTGTTGCAGAGTTAAATAATGCCTTTTCATGGTACTTTAAAAGTATTTATAATTACAACTTTTAACTAAGCGTCTTCATACAAAATTATAGGACATAGAAAGTAGGTTTTTTACCTACAATTTAATAAATTAAATGAGTAACTGCCCTTATTCCATAATAGTTAATTTCGTAGTCGCCTCAGATTGTCGCAGTCCACAGAGCTATTAGCACTTCATAAGTGCTCTACTATGGACAATTACTGAACGAGTGCAACTCGCGTTGGATAACGTCCAAAGATCTGAAACTCAGTCAGCAAAGATACATTTAACATTGTTTGATGACTAAACCATTTAAGTTTTACAACCTTTTTTTGAAATTTTTTCTCTTTTTTCCTTTTTACTAGCGTTTATTTCACCTATCACAATGTCTTACAATCAAATCTTACAAGTTGAATTCGATCCATTTCCTGGATTTTAAATAAATTTAAAAATTACATGTTTATAAATTACTTCATTAAATAATAATACTAGTTTTGAAAAAAATATATTATTTTAATATTTTGTGATAACATATCCCATTTATCGCAATTAACCTATCCGGAATCGAACCTGGGACTCTACACTACCCACTTACCCACCTACATCTTAATAAGAAATAATACTTTAATACGAAATTAATAATAGATGTATAATAACATTGTTATACCTAAGTTACAATAATTGAAACCTCAAGCGAGCGAATGTCTCTGAGGCCGGAGATTGCTTTTCTAATTGCTAGAAGCACCACGCCGTGATAATGACGTCATTTCTCCCGATGATTACTACGCCATCTGTTTCTAGATGCAGTAAATACTAAATGAATTTTAATTAAACGTTTGTGCAGATTAATGCACCAAAAAATTTACAAACGTATATTTGCTCGTTTGTCTACTGTCGTTGTCTCGTCTTAATGCTTTTAGGACTTAGAATTTTCTAGAAAATACTAAGTCCGTCAATCAAGCTGTACCTAACTTAGAACAACTTATAATACAATTAATTTTAGATTGGGACTACAAAACGTAACTTATTTCTTAACTCGTAGGAACTCGTTTCTTTTGGAACTTAAATCTAGATATAGTTAGGTACACTAAAACTCTTTTTAGTGCAGAAAATTAGTATCCACCACACAAATTGGAAGTGCTTAATCTTACTCAAACAGGAGAGATCAACACCTTAGGACTGCTTATTTGATACTGACATAAAAAACAAAAAGACTTACAATAAATATTTTACTTTCTATTTTATTTTTAACCCGCGCGTGTCGTCTTATTGTGTCTGGGAAATGCTCTCAAAGAATTAGTTCTCCTTAATTGAAAGAAATTTGTAGCAAGAAATAAAATTCTACCTATGAGCTCTTGAAATGATTGTGGTGGTATTTTATTTGTAAACAGCCTGAAAATTAAGCTGGCCAATAACCTACCTGATGGCAAATTATCATTGTCTCCAGTAAAATTTTTGTATCACCAAAATTCATGATTCGAATATACCTTTTCGTACTAATAGCAACATGTAAGATGAATTATTTATTTAATAATGGTACAATCTTGTTTTCATTTAGCTTTGAACATTCTTAGGTCTAAAAATAAATCTTACGTCGCTTTTAAATAAGTTATAAGCTTTTGATAAAATAAACTCACTACAGAAAGCTAAGAACGTTAAATTATTGCGCAAGTATTTTGCAAACATAAACTTTCTTTACTCAACAAATAAATAAACAGTTGAATGACAACTCAACGAGATATATGTTAGGCATAATTTGCGTAACAATTTACAAGTCTTCACTAACCTAAGACAAACTTGTACTCATAAATATTTAAAGTGAACCCATCATTTTACCACATAGCTGTCTCATTATGTTCGGCTGAAATTTATGTGGGCCCTGATAAAAGCACCTGATTACTTAGCGGGGTCCTAAAATAATAAGCTACCTAATAATCTACGGCGCCCGTCAGACGAAAAATTCACCTCTGAAAATTTTAATTAAAATTCCCGGTGTTACAGCGCTATACACTGACTTGTTTCCGATTATGAAGCGAAGATTGTGCTATTAATTTATACTAGACGGGCCGCTATGATCGAAATTTGACCATATCGACTCGTTCGATATACGTGTCAAAACATGTCACTACTCATTAACTATTTTTATAAAAACAAAACTCTCACTATCACACGCTTTAATAATTGACAGAGCACATAGTCATCAGTCGGAATTCCCAGTTATAGACAGTTGACAATAACCTTAACATCTACTCAGGGGTATTAAAGAGTATAATGGTTTATAGTTTGACATTTTGAATTATGGTCGGATGTCGACCGACTCTCGGTTTGTAGTGAATAAAAATGCAATAGGTATCAGAAGTAAACATAAATATGTGCTATCACTCAAACCATTACAAAGTATTCTGTACCAATAACCAATAATAACACGTTATATAAGTTGGCTATGGAACATAGTCGTAGTGACTTGAATTTACGAAACATTTAAATCTCCATGCCTTTCAAAACGGCCACAAACAGGCCACAAAGCTCGACCCTACAATTGAAACTAAATAATAAATCTCACGTTACGCAAACACAATTTTCAAGTTTGCTATCTCGATGTACCTCGGCCTTCCTTATTACACCTTCCGTATTACTTATAACACATTCGATATTGAATCCTATCACGTAAGAAATAAATTTTATTATACAATGCTATAATTCGCAGCCCCATGGCTTCCCTGGTTGTTTGTTAACCGTTTGCACACGTAAATGTAAAGTAAAATTGATACTACATAACAATATCTAGGTGTAGACGCTGGGTTACACGACTTAATGATATGCACAGTATGTCGGAATCCTTTTGTTATACAGTACTTTATTTCATAATTAGTTTCATGTCTCGTGTAAGAAAATCTAATTAGTGTATAAATCATACTAGCAGGATGAGTAGACGTAGTTCTGCACGTTTTGTCTCTTAAAGTTTTATTCTTTTGTGTCTTAATCCCTTAGTTTTCCACGCCAGGTACTCGCGATCTTAAGTTTTCGTATACATTTAGGGCGGTTTCAGAACAGCGTATTTTACGCGCGTAAAAGCTTGTTTTCGGACGCGCATGTAGACGCGCCTTTTGACACTCGCGCAACTTGTAAAAGCGTTTATGCGATTCTAAGCTCGTATCAATGTTGATACAGATAGAACGCCATTGCCGGTTCGAGCAAAACACGTCGAAATATGACAGTTTTCTTGCGTCCGGTTTTTTGGAGCGCAAATCATAGCACCCATGTAAGCACGTATGCTGTAACGACCGCATATGCGTAGAAAAATAGGCTAGTCTGAAAGTGCACTTAGTAAATTCACATAAGTTTAGAAAATTTGCTGTGACGGCGTTGCAACATTTCTGATTATTTTGCGGGCCCAGCAAAGTTTTTCCACCACCTACCAGGTTCAACTGTTGTCCTTAACCATACTCAGTATCAGTATTTTGACATCCATTTTTTAATATTAAAATCGGTCTTGCTACTTAGGAGTTTAGAAGACACATACTCTTATTTAATAGGAGGGTTAGTGCATAATTATATTCTTTATTTTTAATTTTTTTTTCTACGTTGACTTTTTGAGAAAGACGGAGTAATTTAGCAATTCCAGTGACTTGCCTTCATTTTAATTCTTGAGTAAACTTGACTCGGAAAACTGAAACATCGAGGTTTGTTTTAATTAATTGCTGGATGGAAGCGTGTAACAACATAGAAATAGTTTCGCAACTAACAAGAGAACAAGGCTTGCAGAAGTTCTGACTTTCAAGATTTCCTTTTGTGACTTTTTCCTTTTATACAATTTTGACAAAGTACAACTTTGGGACAATACAAATCACTTTTCTGAATCCCATTAATTAATTATAAATCTCACTGGTACTAATCTGATTTGTAAATCTATATTTTTCTACATACAGTTAAACTTTTGATCGTACGAGTTTGTATATGTATTAGGTATAGTTAAAGTTAACAATGAGAAGAAGGATGGAAAGTTAAGTTTTGTGTATATTAGATAACACAAATACTTATAATTTAGATAACAAAACAAAACCCACAATACTTTTGATACATACAAACTATATACACTACGTTTGAAACATATACAAATACAACAAATATAGAACGTATCAAGAATCTCTGCTAAATTTTACGCAGCAATATAGGAACTTATACAAACGTCACGCATCTCAACACAAAGGAAAGGTTTCCAATAAGCATCAACATACATGTTACCAAGGGTCGAATGGGAAAGGGATTTTAAACGTACTATTCTAATAAAGTAGGAAGAGATAGTGAATAAAGAACCTAACGTTTTTCACTCGAATTTGGGTAAGTATATGAACGTGTCTGATAGTAAGGCGAATTTAATATTAAATCTTTTTAACGTCCCCTATGACTTCCCATGGTATAAATAAACATATCCGAACGAATTCTGTCAAGAAATTAAGGCCCTAAAGGAGTCTAAAAGGTGCCGAAGAAATGGACATACCTACATACATACATACAATACATTCCAAAAACAATACCCTTCTGATACAGTCGAGTAAATATAAGAAGATATGAGAATGTTGCGAGCTCGCCCTGAAGAATCATAATTACACATAAAGTTCTTAAAGGTAAGTTACCTAATCCCAGCACTGGGACAGTTACAGATTATAATGATGAGATAAAGTCTGGGCTTAAGAAATTTATTTTACTTTTTTTTTATTTTTACTCTTTCATCGTCCAGAGTGTAAAAAGTTCCTAGAATTCCATTTTGCAACATTAGCAAATTTGAAATGGATCCTTTGAAAAACGTCCCCACTTCGAATCGACGTAAACTTGTGAACCTTAATCGAATATTCAATGTATTTAACCGGATCAAAGCCCGTTTTAGAATGAGATAAGGGATGGAGGCGTTCATATTATTATTAAGACTGGCCATAAAAATATTTCTCTTTTTATTTTTTCCTTCACAGATTTCACATTATTTACATCAACTAATATGAAACATGATATCTATTAATCATCGATCATAAAGGTACTTGACTGATCTGTCTTATCTAATAGTAAAAATGTTACAGCACGAAAACCATCTTTACAATAATTTACACCTACACAAAAGACAAAAACTAACCAATTGGATCGTTTTTACGCGAAGTACGTCTATGACATACCCACTTAATGTAGAATATCATTGCCACCAACGTAATCGCAGCGCAATAAATATCTTCGGTACTTATCGCGATATATAGATGCGTCTCAAATCCTAAGGTTGGCTGTAACGGCGTACAAATTGCTCGTAGTTCACGTTATTTACGTGATGTGGTTGCTGATCGAGCAGACAAGACTGCTACTGAAAAATTACTCACTGCAATTGTGGATACAGAGGTCGAAAAGACGAATGAAATGGTGGAAACCGAATGGATAGTACAAACAATGGATATTTCGTACTTAGTGTGCTGTTTTATAGCCGTTTATTGGATATAAACATGAAGTTATAACTGTAATGAATGTACCGAATTTTCTTTTTATTTTGTAGAATCATTGCCTTTGTGTTTGTAACTGAACTAAATATCTGGAAAGATTTTAATAAACGTTTTGAGGTAGGTATATTTAAGAACAGCTAAGTATGGCTTAGGACTAGCCAAATTACTAGTGTTATTGAAATGCCGTCATTGCTAAGTTTGTCCAATATGATGAGCATTTATTATAAACTAGGATGCCCGTGGATTATATATTGGAAAATACATATATTGAATTTATCCCAAGGAAACTTATAATCGGGATAAAATATATCCTATGTTCTATTCCGGGATGAAAACTATCTGAGTGCCAAGTTTCAGCTTAATCCGTTTAACGGTTAGAGCGTGAAGGACTTACAAACATCCAAATGTCCAAACATCCAAACATCCTTACAAACTGCCACATCTATTTGTAATCTTAGTAGTATTAGTAGGATTAGTAGGATATGATTATTTATTATGGATCATATAAATTGAATGGCAGTTGTAAATATAAATCTCCAATATATAAATCAACTAATATCACAAAGTGCACTACTCGTATCTGGTAAGTTGATAAGTCTCCAAGGATTATTTATTTAAAGACAAAGATTTCTTAAATATTAAAAGACAATGACTAAACGCTTTTCAATTTGATAAAATACCGCTAAGTAATTGCACGGTATTGTGTAGCTACCACTCAACTCTTTAGAAATGAACTGCATTGAACTAGGGCTCAGGTAAAAAGGGAAACTTGAGAAAACTCGTGTTTCTGTTGTTCTACTTCACGAAGGATTCTAATATGGGTCAAGTACTATTGTGACGAATGTTATGCATTGAGAGTTAGTAGTGAAGTATTCGTGTAGTAGGTAGTATAGCTTCTATTATTTAACCCCTAGTTCTAATCAGTAATGGTTTAAATTGCAAAATTCGAGTTATAATTCTTTGTTATTATGTAAAATTATAGAATAGAATCGATCGATGTCTAGCTGACAGATGTCAATTTTAACGTCAACCACAAACAGCCTTCCGTCTACAATGTGACGTATCTAAGTAAAAATCATGATGTTAGCGTGGCAGAGTGCGTTTTGTTTCTATAATAGTCCAAAGTATAAGCCATCCCATATACATGTTAGTCTATACAAACACGTCATCCATAGGAAGCCGAAAATGTAGTCCAATAATTTATACGGCTGTCGCAGTGGTTACTGGACCTTCAAACTGAAACTCGGCAATGTTCGTATGTCATAGAAATGCGCTACACTCAAACCTGCAATTCTGCAGTACATTTTGGTGATACGTGAAACACAATCTTGCTACGTCATCGTAAATGTTTTGCTTACGTGGCTTTTTTGATAGCAAATACAGGTTTTTATTTCGCTCTAATCATATAGTCATCTAGACTAGATCTGATAAGGAAAAATTAACACAACAGATAGCTTTAAGAAAGAATAAAAGTGGAAGTTTTTGAAATCAGAATTATTTTCTCTTCGAGACACCTGTCAGATACAAGTGTGTAGACAAATATTGCTTGATAATGTCTAAAATTAACCAACAATATGATAAAATGCCTTACACCCTCAACTTCAACATGTCATTTCAATATTCTTTGCATTAATAAATCATGTGATTTATATGGATCAAGCCCAGCCGTAGCTTTTATCGAGGTATAAAATATATGGACGCATAATACGAGCAATTCTATGAGCAACAAAAACTTGGTTTTATAAATTCGTTGTTCAATCAGACAGTCATTTTAAACCTTACCTAGTAGTCTAAGTGTTCTCTTTCCATAATTTTAAAATCTAGGGTAATTTATGCTTTCATTGCTAATTTTGTACGTTTGTTACAAAGTTCATAGTGACAAATGTTCTGTGTATTTTGTGTATATTAACCATTTTAAGTTTCCATTTTCCTGTTTCGTCTCCACTACAAGCGGAGAGGTTTCCACGTCTGTCGTGGGGAATGGAGCGTAAAAATTACAATGTGAAACACGTACATTACCTCGTGCCAGATTACGATTTATTTTTCTGCTTTTCACCTTTCTTGGTTGAATATATTTTTATAGAATAAAAACTGCTTTTCTGTTGAATAATATATGTACATTAAGTTGTTTTGTTACTTAATATTAGGCTGAGTTTACACTTCTTTTTTTGAGGCGTTATCCTTTGTATGCTGATACCTTATTTTCCTTCATGAAATAATGTAACGTAAGTTAGGTCATACACAATATTTGTACTTCAGTGAGATGTGTCTTCGCTTTTTAGTGGCGATATAAAGCATTATTTTTATACATTTAACTTGCATAAATAAATAAAATATTATTCGTAGTGGACAGCGAAGTAAAGCTAGAAACAGAAAAGAAGGAAACAAAAATGACTTTATTTTCTTTTTGTTAAAGACCGATGTTGATTTTTATTTTATCCAAAAAAATGTACTCATACAATTGTACAGTTATAAAAACAAAAACGGTACAATCGAATATTATTCTAAGAATTTAGCAGCGGAACATAAAACCCTTTAAAGCTACTTTTGTTAAAACGGCATGTTTACTTTTAACAAGGCCTCGGTCCAAACGGGTGTAGCTACGAATATTGCGACGTCTTATCTGCTAGGAATGGAGAAAATACTATTACAGTGCGAAATGGGTACATTTCTCGATTCTAAATTACTATTTATGCATTCCAAATTATACTTTTATTCAAAGCTTAATAGTGTTTTACATACAATTTTATATATGAAATGTTTTTATCTAATTTTACAACTGCGTCAGGAGTTTTTGAGCGTATGTTTGTCTGCTTGTTTGAGACGCTCTACAGCCAAAACAGCTGAACGAATTTCGTCGTGTGAGGCGTCATTGGATAGGCATAGAAGAGTAGCATAGGCTAATATTTTTTAATTAGTCATTATATTAATAAGATCTATAACTTTTGTTTTTTACATTAAGCCAAGATTGTCTAAACTAAATACGTCTAATTTTCTTCAAGCTTCCAGTGAAGAAATGTCTAATGATTGCTACCTACGCCAAATCGAAGGTCGCAACGTTACGATCAAATGAAATAGTCGATTACGTAAAGCCACAAGAAAATGTGATGCCAACTTGCCCGAAGCGATCAGTTCAAATGTTTACTATCTTTCTACTACACCTGCAAAACCTAATGTAGACGTCTGCTATGCTTATCGTATTACTTTCTTTTTAGATGAACATCAGTCTACTAGACTCTAAGAGCCTTTAAACTCTTAACTCTTAGTTTACTCGCAGCAATTTATCCTCGTATCCCAGTTTATGTACCATATCTCTGCGAATGACGTCATGTCTGCAATGTCACCAATTTGATACTGTAGTTTATAGCCAAATAAAAGATACATGTAATCCTGTACTTGTCTTATGTGTTGTACTTCGTTTAATAAGATAAACAAAAATCCAATCTAAGTAGATTAAATTAAATTAATATTTTTGAATTTGACTCTTGCCTCTAACAAATCATCCACCATTTTTGTAACAGGCAGGTTACTAGCAGAATCAAAAAAAATTAAATACCTACAATAAAAAATACGATTGAAAGAAATCATTCCTAACTATAAATACTTAATAATAAAGACATTAAAGAAATACAAAGGCAATTTGCTACAATCCACCACCTTGTAAGTGTTAGAAATGATTTGATATAAAATTGTTTTCTGGAAAATTGCTTTTTTGAGGACGCAGAGTGATTTAAAAATATAATAGCATTTTCTATGAACGACAGACGAGAAAAAATGCATTGTACATCCCTAAATACCTTTTTGCGTGACTGCAAATTAGTTCTACATACTTTTATCGAAGTTGTAATAGTGTTTGCGGTTGTAATAGGTATGGACAGTCGCCATCAGATATATAGAAGCGGGCGAGGTCCTCAAATATTTCGGAGCGTCTTTAAAT
>LGAG01000613.1:552415-618543 GCA_001278395.1 Lerema accius | reverse complement strand
CTTAAGTAGGTACTCTTTATTTGAAAAGGCTTATGTTCCCGTGGGGTAACTTTATATGTATAACAAATGTAGTATAAGAAGTAACTTTAAACATGGGTTAAAGTTTGGACTGGCTATTTGATGGTACATAACTCTCTGAATTTTTTTTGGTTTTATCCGACGGCACTAGAAAGAGGATAGTTATTCAAGAAGGTACTAAATAACTACTACTAGCTCCCAATAACACGAAGAAACCCGAAGATTGCCGAGAGCCGTCAAAAATATACAAGTTTGTTATCGCATTAGCATTAACATGTAACGTACGTTATATGTTACAATGTTGTGATTGATAGGCCGACAGCGTGTGATACAAACAGCTATATCTTCCATCCTTCCCCTCCCTGTAACTTGTTCCGTTCTATGAACACGTTATAATTTATGAAACAGACAGATTTACAAGCAGTACATCAATCCTTTGTCTGTGTTTGATTACATGTCAGTTACTCGCTTAGATTTATGGCGGCTTTGATTGAGTTTTAACTAAAACTTTAACAACGATTCTATTAAAAATAAAAAATACCGCTACATATTCATAAACTACACGAGAATTCTTATGTAGTACTTGCCATGGAGCACACAAATCGAAAGACCAAGAACAGAAATATAAGTTCATTGTTAAAACTACCTCGCTGAGAATCGAATCAAGGACCCATCAAACAGTGGTCTGGTATGACGACCATTGCGCTACACAGGTGAAGCCAATGAAAATGATTTTCAAATGACACGTATTGTTTCTGCTGCTCCTACTTTCTATTATTTATTGTAGCGATAATGTCTTTGATATCTAATGTTTATTTCTCTCCCTGGCCTCTGTGGTCCTGTGTCGTTAACCCTGTACCCCTGATCTGCAGTCATGGTTTTAGGGTTACTACTCCATATCACCCTAATACGACTAGAATTTCTGTATCGCCAACAACATTCAAGCATAACAACTGTCGAGATCAAAATTACTACAATAAAAATAGACCTGACTATAATAACGTTTGTTCGAGAAACGAAATGAACCGAAATAATATTTCTTTGAACCAATTTCTTGTGCTCAAATACCGCTAAATTGAAATAGCAGTTGGCTAAGCAAACAGAAAGTAACTATAGAATTGTAGAAATCGAATGTTTCGTACGCCGGCGCGCCGTCCGAATTTTCATTGACCACCGGGTCACGCAACCTATCGCTTAAGATTTTTTCACCATTTGTACCAAAGACGGCATTTCTACCGCACACCATTTTACAGAATTTCTTTGACATGGCATCCGACCATTATATTGAAATAGGGCTACCATTTAGCTCTCCTCAATTGTTTTTTAATTGTGAAACCATCTGAAAATGTTCCCATTAAAAGAAAAAAAATCACATGCCTACTAGACATTGTGTAGCTTCATTATATTGTGTATTTTACTTAAATTAGAATAGTATAACTCCCTTAAATAACTTAGAATAGTATAGCCCTAGATAAGAAAAATCGATAGTAGAAAAGTAACTCCATTATTTTTTGTGTATAAGAAATGATTAAACAGGTTTGATTTATCGATATTCATGATTGCTTTCTGAAACACTATGATTTGAAGGTTGACTTCGTGGGGTTGGTTTCGTGAACAAATAATACATCCAATTTTGGTGAAAGACTCGGCAAATACTGCTTGTTATTGTCACGATTACTAAACCTCAAGTAAACCAAGTCGACGCTGTTTAAAAATACTTTTACGAGAGATCAAAAGAGGTAATACCTCTGTTTTGAGGATGGTCTGACTCACTTCTTATTTTTTTTTTATCTATACCTACTAATATTATAAGGCTGAAGAGTTTGTTTGTTTGAACCTAACAATAAGATGCAAAATCAATTACAAGAAGTGTAGATTTTATTGACGTGGTTAAATATTTTGATACAATTATGTATGCCTACATTTGAATGTGTATGTGTAGTAAATCACAAAATATAAAAAAATTCTATATCGGTACGTGAAGTTAAGACTACAAATTAAACATGTTAAATTATTATAACACATTTGTCATAAAATACGATTCTTGAGAAGTTTAACGATGTTATTCCCGATTTCTGAATTGATGTAAACAACCGCGATATGAATGAAACATGTGATACTTAAAGTTTTATTTTGATGAATTATGAATACCAGGCTCGTTAACTAGTCTTAAACCTATTAAAATACCGCAAACAAGGTCGTGGTTTCGCGACGCGTCTTCGTCGTTTCAAATCAGCGCCTCTGCCGACCTATATTCTATATTCGGTGCAAATCGAAAGACTAAAGTAGATTTATGTCGTTGATACCTTTGGTGAAAACTGACAGAGTATCCCGAATTAGTAGCTTTGTTTCTATAGCCGACTGTGTAAGTTACATAATTTATGTAAGCATGTACTCGTATTTCGTTGTGTAAGTTATGTATGTATGTAAGCATTGTATATAATGTATGTATGTATAATGTTATCTCTACACCAATCCGCACTGGAGCAGCGTGGTGGAGTATGCTCTAGGCCTCCTCAGTCATGAGAAAAGACCTGTACTCAATAGTGGGCCGTTAATGGGTTGAGGCCAAGTATGTAGGTATGTATGTATGTCCATTTTTTAGGCATGCTCTACAGTCTAAACGGCCTAATAGATTTCAACATATTCATGGGGTGATATTAGTCTCGATTGTGAGAGAGACATAGTAAGAACAAGCGAATGCCTTGCTACCATGAGCTTTGAGAGTGGAAAGGTTCATTTGTTTTTTCTTTAGCTAAGATACCGTATTTAGGTCAAGTCCTGAGTTGAATGATGAATGCCGCTCTAACGGAAATTAACACTAGACGTGAAAAATGGTAAATAAGTGAAGTTCGGACGATTTTCCCTTAAAATATTGAACATTCGATTTAATATTATCAAGGATTTTCAGTCTTAGCAAATAGGCAACGGATCCCCTTCAGGCGTTTGAGAAGTTACTTTCTACTTAACTTCATGTAAGTTATAATTTTACAAAGTCTATATTATTAGGATTATTATTATTACTAGGATTTTCAGAGTCGTGAGTGCCATTACATAAGCAGACAAACAAAACACACCCGAACCGAAAACAGTTCTTAATTCAATTGTAGCTGACTGGTAATCGAACCTAGGACACATAAAACGGTGATCCGCCATAATCATTGCGTCATACAGCTCGTCAATTATATAATTACAAGTATATGACGTAATGAAGTAATTAATACATGACGTAATGAAGAAAGTTGCTGATTTTTTGTTCCAAATTTAAATACTGTTCCTGATTAAGGGCTGCAGCGTGTTATTTTATTTACCTCTCTAATTCTAAGCCGTTTAAAATAAAGGAATTCAGAGGCTTTGAGTCCTGAATTTTGTTCTTTCTGCACTACAACTCGGGTACAATTACGACTCATTATGCGCAGTTTAATGGCCGTGCATTACACATGCAAAGGCGTAGTACTGTGTTCATGAAATAAAAGCAACCACTGACGAAATAGGAACAGCTAAACTTAAACGGCATAGTTTAATTATACGCGTGTATTCGAAACACAAGATTTAGTTAGAAATAGTTAAATGAATGATTTATGCAAAACATTTTAAATACTTTCTGGTAGGAATATAACGATTCCACAACGTAACTTCTTGAGCTCAGTAGTTTGTAGACAATCATGTTTTATACCAACCAAACAAATAGAAGCGTTTAGTAAGCTTGAAAATCTAAACGTAAAAAACAAAACAACAGTCTAACTGAAGAATAAATGAAAACTATTATCATTTCAAACTACTTGCTCCAATTTTAAAATGCGTAGAAACTGCAAAACAGGCAGCATCACTCTCGTCTAATGAGACCATCATCCTTTCATGAAGACAATAGCAGGAAGATTGCGGAATGCATAAAGATCTTAGGGAGATGTTAATTACTTCCTGGGAACAATACAGATCGATGTGAACATCGACGACATAGGATGCATGTTGACGCATCTCTATTAGATGCTTTGGGAGGTTTGGTTGTTTGTGATGTTTCATTTGTGTGTGTCTGTTTTAGAAAACCGGGGAATGACAGTATGGGGATACGATACATACACTCGTAATGGGAAGTTAACATTAGGTATCATGGCATCGACTATTCTTTGAGGTATTCGTTCATGTTGGTTAGGGCTTAAATGTATGCCTGGTAGAGTTTATTACTGGACTATGAAGTGTTCTATAAGATACGTCGTTATTATACATCTTCAGGATGCTAGAATTCCTGCAAACACGATTCGTTTACTTACTATTTATGTAAAAACATCTGTCTCCTGAGATTCATAAAAAATACTGAAGGTAAACATTTTAATACAGTATTCTTTTGACTTTTTTATCAGAATAATTATTTATCCTGAATAATAAATACGCTCCGTACTGTGGTCCAAATCTTTTCTACATTAAAGCCGACGCTAAGTGGGGCTTAAGATAAATAAATAGACCGCAATCAGCATGTCCCGTCGATCGATGGTAGCATTCGTTTTGAGCGTCGTGTATACAATTCCAGGCTTTATTGCAATGCCTTAAAGGTCATCTGTGGTTGAGGTCTGACACCACGGGTCGGCTTAATCAAATTATTCAAATAAAGCAGATTCTCGTTCGCTCGGCGCCCGTCGAGTATTCTACAAATACGAGTATTTACTGAAGACAACTTGTCCGGGATTGCAGACGGTTTGTGAGCCTAGATTTGCTCGGATCTTCAGAACAAAAATAAACCTTATGGACGAAACTGTATTCGAGCGCATAGATACGGTTTGATCAACTAATAGCGAGAGGTGCTTTTACCTGGGTTTTGAAAATGTGTCATGGGTAATCCAATCCTTTCAATAACTAGATTAGTTTCACAGACAGGTACAGGCACAAAATTTTTTGCTGGAAACTGTAGTGAAGTTAAAACTTTAGGTGTGTTACCGGCGGTTACTAATCCAACTTTTCGAAAACATAAATTGTTCACACTAGAAACCAAAAGTTATGGTTGAACATGGATAGATGGATAGACCCTGTCCTGATAAAACTGCTTAATGTTTTACAAATTCAAACCTTGCACGTTTTTTATTTCTTTAAATGCTTTGAAATAATAGTACCTGAATTGTTACATAATAAATCCTGAATTGTGAGGTAATATTACCTATTCCATTGTTAATGTACCGGAAAAGTGAGTCAATAACCTTTAAATCCTTTTATTGGAAAGGCCGTTGTTTTATTGATAGCTCAATTACTTTCTGATATCGGCGATAACGTAGAATGAACTATGTAAAACGGCGTATTTTATCACGCGACCTGATTAATATCTGTAATGAAATTAGCATTTTAATTAAACTTATTCCGTGTCGTAACAAATTGATCGTTGTTGAGAATTGCAATCAGGCTCGACTATAGTGATTAAACTGAAAACTTATTTATCTTTTTCCAGACAAAATAGTTTAGTTTTAAGCCTCGTAAAAGAAATATTGAATAATCAAAACTGATACATTATCATCTAAATAGTTATTAATTTTTGGTTATGTAATCTAATTTTATTTAGACAAGGCAAGGTAAATTTTAATGTAACTTATTATATACCGTATAAGACATATTTTAAGTTAACCTATTTAAATATTTTTTGTAATTTTTCAAAAAACCAAGTTTTTTTTAAAGAAATACTTATTGCGTCATAATTCACGTGATGTGTCATAAATCTTTAAAACACTATTTTGTACATCTTAAAATGTCGAATATTATTGAATTTGAATTTTAAATCGAATTTATTTATTTGAGAAATGACAATTATATCGTATCGAAGTAAGTATCACAATAACCTTAAGAATGATAAACAAAACATGTTCTTGTTATTTAAAACATCAACAACATAAAAACGACCGCGAAAATAGAATGTTAAATTAATTTAATTACGAGACGTTAAATAAGCGTATCTTTCGTCTTAATTTAGTAATAGGAGGTTAACTGACTGTAATTTGCTTACACCAAAATAATGAAGACACTTACCATCTCAATATAAAGGGAAGGTATTCGTAATACCATGGAAGTAACTTGATTAGCACAATTTCCAGGCCCGTTATTGTATCATTAGCATAATGTTGACTTTATCGTCTTATACTGCAGACAAGCAAGCAAATGATCTCTGAACATTTAGGTACAAACGAACATATCACACATGAGTAAAATCATATCGTACACAGTAATTATATTAAGTACCAAGCGTGATACGATGATTTCATTACCGTATACATTATATAAAATGGTAGTGGATTTTCATGAAATTAATTGACCAAGTAATAGTGTGTTTAAGCAAAAAAGCTACACTGTCATAGCCTCTAGAAAAGACTACCTACCTGTATCCTTCCTGTAAAAAGTAACTTAAAACATGAGAACCACTATACTGATCATTCAATCATTGCCTCGCAGGGAATCGTACTCAAGACTCTTTGAACAGCAGTCCGGTATAATAACTTTTGTATAATACTGTAGTCAATTCACTGTGATCGTTAAATATTTTCTTGAATTGATATTTAATTTTTCAAATTCATACTGTCATAATACAATTATTATTAATTTTAATTTCTTAAAATATTTCCAATGCCTGATTATTGGTTAATGTTTTTAAAATAAGATGCAACGCTCCCAAAAAAAAAAATAATAATTAAATTATCGTTTGCTACGAACATAACTTGGTCGGGTCACTGCCGGTCTTCCAAAAACAAACATTGTAATAATACGGAAATTTGAGTAAAATAATGTCACTAAGCTTTATGAAAATCTAACGAGCCAAAGCTATTATCAGCATGGTTCATTAGAGTTTGGGTTTCCTAATCCGACTTAAAACCACCCTATTTTGAACCCTGTCGAAATGAAATTATAACTGTTCATTGGTCCATCGTCGTCGCCTGAACCGAGTAATCAATTTAAGCGTCCGAGTGAAAAATATTTCAACAGGAACAGAGTTTAGTGAATGTTGGGCAAGTTCATTGACATTAATAAGGAGGTTTCGGTATCCGACCGACTTCATTAGAGGGCAAGTAAGCGGTTTAGGAACGAATTTCCACCTTTTAATTTGCGATTGTTTGCTTTTCTCTTAAGGTAAGCTCGGCCGTAATTGGATCTTTATTCTTCTTTTGGAATCGAGGGATAATTAATTTACCTTAAACTTACTTTTCCTTTGGTATTCATGTTTTGTATGTGTTGTTTTGATAGGTGTTTAGTACAATAAAGGCAAGAAATTAATAGGTGGTTCGTTTGAGATGGATCAATGTTTATTAATTGGAGTAATGAAGGGTTTATAAACACAGTGATACACTATTTGATTGAACGTAGGCTAGGCATAGAAATGAGCTTCGTCAAAATAAGTGCTCTTTTTTGTTTTATGTGGTATTTTAGCTAAGAGTTGGCTTATAAAAAGTAAAAAAAAAAACAGTTTAATTCTCGTACGGCATCATAGATAGGCGTTTTAAGTCTGCGTGCAATATGACAAAATATTTCAATATAAGCGTATTACAAATCTAATTATGACGGTTCGATGAAGGTTTAAAGCGTCAAACTACGCACCTAAGTTTTATCATAATGCCCTTGAGTATAAATAAAGACTATCGATCCCGGCTACTCTGCTTCACTCCTGTTTTAAAAAATGATCCAACCCAACAGTAGAATATAATTACAAGGGGCGTGATAATGAAAACTATCTCGAATATTATAATATCGTACGAAATATTTACAAGCAACAATTTACATCTTTAGAGCTCTTTTATAATTAAAACCATTCTGTAACGATGTTAATATTTTTTTGGCAGTAACACAATAATGGCTTTCTACTAGATACGGGTCCCATCTAATAAGAAACCTACACTTCTACATTGGGTTCCATGAAGAGTTTAGTGGTTAACATAAATGACGTAAATTTTATTGCCACCAGAATGCCTCCCACATGGTTTAATTAATATAATCTCATGATAAAAACGAAGGCAGACAGTTTAACATGTCCTCCAAAGCAGGTGAACTCAAGAAATTTTGTCACTAGCGATCTTCCTTCCACTTTCCGACCGTGCCCGCAGGCGTTTAACTTTGTCGATCGCTTAGAATTGACGCAAGCCGCTTAACCACGAACTCTTAAATACTTCCAATTTAAGGCCTTTAAATGGAATAGCGCTTTATAGCTGAGCAATTTCCGCCCGACCCATATATCTCTTTCAACAACCGCTCACAACGAAACAAGCGCAAGTGAATTCGTAGTCCCCCACATGCCAGTTATAACTGCGCTAATTGGTTATTAACTAAGTACTTGTCCACCCTTTAGCAGTGTATTGAAGAGCACGGGTTTCTGGTAATTGACGAGGCCTAAAGTGTATCTTGCCGCAGAACAAATATTGATTGGTGCAGG
This sequence comes from Lerema accius, assembly GCA_001278395.1. Taxonomy (NCBI): domain Eukaryota; kingdom Metazoa; phylum Arthropoda; class Insecta; order Lepidoptera; family Hesperiidae; genus Lerema; species Lerema accius. Next base: position 610,133 of record LGAG01000613.1, on the reverse strand, counting down.
TATTAGTAGAAGTTAAAAAGGCTATAAAATTATATTATCATGAGTGTTTCCCCATCCAGTCTCTGCAATAGTTTTTTACTTAAAATCCCCTTAAAATGGCAGCGCTTTCCCCTCCATTACGTGCGATTTTTCTCTATCTCTCTTTGTTCTTATTGTAATTAATTCTTTGATCCTTTACCTATTCAATGGCATAATTTAATTTTGGATGTAGACAATAGCTTCGAAACTATGACGCCAAACTGTATCCCACGATTTTGTTATCATTAGGATATTTAGGTAGTAAATTTAAATAGGTATTTACGTCAAATATAATTCATGTCATGTTGCGAGTCAAATAAAAGATAAAAAAAAATAGTTGGATACCAAAAAAAATGTTACATTCTGCCCGCCAATTTGCTTATTAAATTAAAAAAATATGTTGTCGATCAACCTCAACTAATTTGGTTGTTAAAGCAAAAAGATTTTATCGCGTAGCTAAATTTTATTTTAATATTAAACACACTCGTATTCATTTTATTCTATACCTAAAGAAATACTTCAAAAACATGAAGTAAGTCTGTTTCAGAATGCGCGGGCAGTGTTCAGTTCAGTGGTTCAGATATGAGTAACTTATGAACAAGTCGCTCGCTTGGACTGCTATCTCTTATGAGGCTGTGATGAAGTTAAACAAAATCTTTTTCTTTAGAAGAGTACTTGTATTGGCAACAAATAGGTTTATATTCGTATTCAATTCGGTATTTATACTACAAAACTTAATTTACTTGATACTTAATAAAAAGAGTTTCGTTTTTGGCAGCAATTACATTTAGGTAGTAGGTACTTAAAAATAAATCGAGTCTGAAAAATCACTATAATGACTACCTATTCAATAGGGCAATGACTGTATCATATATATTTTTTTATATTGTCACAAATACATTCATTATTACAATTATGGGTCCTCCAGTTAAGTTTAAGATATGAGTTCGATAAGACAGACAGATATCGGAGGCTTAGTAATAGGGTGCCGTTGCCTTTTAGATATGGGTATAAAAATGTACGTGGTTCAAGATTGGCGGAATCTACGAAATTTCGTTGGTTTTGGAAAGTACTAAGAAAACTTTTAACGATGCAAAGTCGTAAATACAAGCACACTTCCTTATTCTTAGTGCCTCGCGGTAAAAGTTTAGAGCGACATGAAACTAGTCGTGTTAAAAAATTGCCTTCCGCACTGAAACTTTCTACTTCCTGTAGAACCGGCTTTGCACTAAATTTTTATAGTTCTTGTTAACGTCGTTGATCCTTGTGAATTTATAATTTTAACAATCTTAAAACGGGCTTTGGCAAATCGAAGTTCGTTAAGTAAGTGATAAAGCTTATTATAAACTGCTATAATTACAATTTTTTTTTTTTTGTAATTAGTGGTTAGTGGCGAATGAGATTGCATCGCTCCTATACTCTGTTATCTTTAGGCATTCGTAACAAACGTTAAATAGAACTAGAACTAGAAGATCTATCAATTTCGATAGTCGAATAGTCCAGTAAGTTATTACCAATTTTGTTTCTATTTTTGTTCCTTAAGATCCGTAAGAAACAAAAGAATAATCAAAGCATAATTCATCAAAAAATCCCCCGGTCTCCGTTCCTTTTCATGTAGCTAATTAATCATTAAATCTGGTCCCTAATGAGAAATTGAATGATTCAATTCGGTCGTGATAAAAATTCGTCTTTATGAATGTTTTCACTTGTAAGGACAGTTTTATTAATAACTTTGGGAGGCTATTAATATACACATTTTTATCGAGTTATTGTAATCAGTGAAAATTGTGAAATACCAATTTTATTTGTTACAGTTTGTTAAGCTGTCTGTTCGTAATGGTAGATGACGTCATACAACGATAATACCCCTTAGACCATGTATGAGGCCCTTGGGGCCTTAAAAGCTTCTTACACTTGGTTTGGCTGCTTGACCCTCCTACAATTTGCAATGGAGCAGCATGGGGTAGTATGTTCCAAGCCTCCTCAATTATGAGGCGATACACGTGCTCATTGGGACATTATTGTTTTGAAGCCAATTAACGTCTTAATATGTAAAAAGAATGGAAGAAAATTGCACTGCTTGAAGTAAGCGTGAAACAAGTAATTTGTTATTAGTAACCTAACAAATCCAAATTCAAACATTTTTTTGTGGGTTCCCAGTACTGTATTAAAAATGTATAGCTCATTATTTCCACAATGGAGACAAATCCAATATCACCTTACATGTTAAAATCTGTCAAGACATTTGAGCTGAAGAGTGCGCCAAAGATGAACATGAAGTTGCGTAGGAACAATAAGATTTATCAGAGGGTTGCATTTGATCCGAGATCTTATGACATCTTTTCCCTTGGCTTGGCCATTACTGCAGTATTTTAGTGGTGTTCTGAGATAACTTCCTCTGTGTAATCCAATATCTTCTCTATTTCGTCATGTCTCCGGGCGACGATAGCGACGCATATCTTGGAGAACGACAATTCTTTGACCCTACTTTTCGGTTATCGTCGTAGCGTCTAGGGAATGTTTAATCTTGGGGTCGCTATTTTCAAATTCGTTTGCAATGATTTGATAAGAAGATATTTTTTGGAAAAAATTGTGATGTTTTGTAAGTAAAAGTGTATCAAGAGGAGTCTTCTCCTCTTTAGCTATGAGTGAAATTCTCTAATTTTGTCCCAATAATAGCAAACCTTATATGGAGTTGCATTCTGAAAAGAAAAGTCATTTTAATAACTTTAGTGGTACAAACACCTATAATGTTATTTACAGTAAATTGAAAATGTAATTAAAGCAAGAAATTATTTACAAAATACCTTGCTAAAATATCAACGGAACCAAGGTGTCCTTTTAAGAAAATCTCATTAATATTTTTGTTGACACAGCCTTCCCCTTTACTTTATCTAACAACAGGAACAATAAGGGGAGGATTCTATAGACTCGTTGTCATTCACGCCGATTTTTTACTCCCAAGCTTGGCTTGTTTTCTTCCCCTTTATTAGGAACTGGTCTTACAGAGGAGGAGAAACGAGAACTACTACCAGGTTTTGGATGCGAAATTTTCTTATGCGCTGTCATGCTTTTTTGTACCTGCAACCTATTGACCCAATAACTAGTGAAATTTTACCAAAGCATGCTATACATAATGAGGTGTCAAAGGATTTGTTTACGTCAATTGCTACATTTTTTGTTGTCTAACGATATTCGAACGAGATCACATATTTTAATCCAGTAACCAATTGAATCAAATATTGTTAGAAACAGTAAGAATATGAGCATTTAGCATCAACCAATGTAGAAAACTGTCTGTAAAATGCACGAAGTGGAATATGTAAAGCACTTTCAAATCAAATTAGTAGCTTAGAAATTACAGTTTATCGTTAATCTTTCCCTGTACACCCAACTGGTAAAGATTAAAACGATTTGGTGCATTATTCATCCACATAAAATGGGTGTATAATTTTTTCCCCCGACATTTATGACGAGATTTGAAATACGCGGGTTGGAATTCATGTTTTATCGACTACATCTTTGATATAGTTGATTTGAGCGGTGGAGTATTTTATGATCGAGTTATGGTTTTCCCTTCATGCGTTGTAACGTCTTATGTGAATTGAAACGATTGATTCGTACGTAAGTTAAGTGTATAACAGATAATACATACATCGGTTGAGTGTATAATAACAGATAAGACAAATTTACGATTAAAGAAGTATAATGTCCATTAGCTTTTGGAAAATCTGAATTTTAGGAACATAAATAATTTTAAATTTGTTATCGGGATAGTCAAATATTTTGAAATTTTTTTTTAAAGGAAAATTGACCAACTAACAGATGACCTCATGATAGTGGTCAGTCACTAACATAAAAACGATTTTCACACCAAAAAACTAATGGTATGCAACAGTGATAACCTAAAACATTTTCAGTAGCTCACCTAAATGTCTGTGACCCTATTCACGTCACGTTCCTTATCTTGGCGTAGGTATAGCATGTTGCAGAGCCCTTAGTAAACTAGCATAACTTGCATATACTTTGATAATTAAGGTGCCATGAAAAGATGTCAACCCATCGCTGACCCACTATAGGGCATCGGCATCTCCCGATTACTAAGGAGGCCTAGAGGATACTTTACGATGTTGCTCTATTACGGATTGGTTAAAGGTTTGTGGTAGGAAGTATTTATGATGCTTTACAGTCCCTCACTTAGCTAAACGATTGCAAACTGGCATAACATCTGAGACGAACGGCTAAAACAGTCCTTCGTAGCAGGGAAAGAATAACGAACTGAAATTATTCGTCACCTAAAAATGCTCCGAATGCCGTTACTTATCAGCTGACACAATGAAACACTAGAACAAATAATAATCAATTTGACTGAACGTGTATATGAAATATGTTCGAAGCAATTTTCAAAAATACTTTTGTTTACGTTGTCAACCGAGCAAAACTTGAACTTCTTTTATTTTGCCGCTATTTGCTGCAATTTCACTTTGTTGCTTAGTTTTGCTACGTTTTGCTACGTCTGCTTAACAAATACTGGTCGCGAAACTCGCGGGCGGGCGGGCACCTTGTCCGCACTCGCCGCGAACAGGAAAAAACAAAGATAACGTCATGAGTGAAAAGTTAGGAACATGTTCTTGTAGATAAACACAGACCTGCGTGTGATATATTGCCACTGATTTGTAAGTACTGATTTGTGTTTTGTAAGGTAAGTAAATCAAAAACAATGTTAAGGATGAACACGTAACAGATACTATTGTCTAAATTGGTTTATTAAGAATTACGTGTACGTAGGAGATTTAAATATAAAAGTATTTTATCTAAACTCATAGGACTATGCAGTTACATCTATCTAATTTACTTAGGTAACAGGATAGTATTACCACCATAAATATGCTGTCAAAAATGTACTGACACCACACAAAACAATTTAATGTATAATAACCCTATGAATATTTTTTTGGGTCATGGAATAATATAAAGTTGCACTTGTGACTCAAGGAATACTAAGGAGTGGGTATAATTTTTGAACATTATTTTGTACAGGTTTACGCTATCGCACACCTACGAAACATCAACAGACCTCTTTTTGGCTATTAGCGTGCCTGCACAATTAATCGTGAAATTGTTATAGATATTATGAACTTATGTAAACAATTTACAATAATACTTTCCACAACCCATTTTATCGTGATCAAAACACATTACGTAGAACGCGAGCCGTGTAACGATTCGTTCAATGCCACTCAAACCACAATGAATGCTTAAACGGAACTCTGCTTTAACTAATTACTGCTAACTGTCCCCGTGACAATGCCATTTCACGCTATTTTAATTATGTACCCTCTTTTGTTCTAGCCGTTAGAATTCTGTCAGCGCGCTGACGCTAAATTGTTTTAAACTCACTACACTTAGTTAAATTATTTTGTGGGACTAATTTATTAAATTGCAAGTTTAATTTTGTTGACGAATTTTTTAAATTTAATTTTTTAACTAACGTCAAAACATAGGAGTAGGTACGTACCTCGCACACATACATACGAACGTATATATTATCAGTTAATAAAAATTATATCTTAAGTAATCGCTTTAAAGCAATACAATAGTTAATGGGTTGTGCTAATCAATAAATATTGTGTGCAGAATGGAGAAGAAAAACTTAGTATTACTTAATACCATTTGAAAATTTCAACCGTAAACTAAATAAATCTACAAAAAAAATTTACTTGACAATTTGACTTGACAAGTTGAGGCTTATTAAGATGTCTCCAGAGTTTAAGTTATAAATGATCACGCAAGGGAGGGATTTTAAGCGATATGGCTTTACGTTATGTCAACATAAACGTACGACTGGGGTATAAAACGTGGGTGCGGTAAGTAATAACAGTTGTATGAGTAACTACTAGTAGAAAACCTTCCTTTAACCATTTCACTGACACAATGAATTTGGTTTCTAAGATAAATATGTATAGGTACTATTTCACAAGTGTCAAAAACTATCAACATTATCGATAAAATCGTAAGATATGAACCATTTTCTGAGGTCCTATATTTTATTTCTTTATACAATCGTAGCGTACGTGCTTCTGTCACTAAACTCCTCTTATACAAATAAAGTGATTGTAACAAAAAAGTAATACAGTTAAGAGAGACCGAGTATAGTATGACCGGTCTTCCAGTATTATAAGAAAATACAATTAAGTGATTTATTGACCCTAAATTGAGAAACCAATCGGTACCATCCGCACGCAATTTTCAGTAGAAATGTAAAGTTTGTATTAATAAACACGACTAAATTGTGTTAATATCTTCTTTATCCGTCATATTTAAGTAGTAACCCATTAAGCACGTTATGACGCCTCTAAATGTCATACAATTTATTTAAGTCACATTCACGTTATGACAGTCAAATATCGTATCGAATAGAACCCAGGGCGAGCGTAAACGTTCGGATTTTTTCAGGTTCTGGATTTTCTAGTTGGTAGAGCGGGGTTGAAAGAGCCATGGGTAAGCCTTTTTCTATTATGGAAATATTTGCGTCGGCACAACTTACTCCTGGCTCTTTCTACCCCACTCTCCCCTACTGTCAATTAAATGTATGTACTGTAAATTCAGAATCTGACAAATTCCAGACGTCAGCGCCAGGCTCATAGAATTCAAAATCTAATTTTCTGAAAAATTCCGGACGTTTGCGCCCGCCCTTAAAATTCTAAGTTGGAAATATCTTTGTATTACTGTAATTTGTAGTAACCGCCTTCGCTTCGAGTTGGTAAACCTTTTACCTATTATCCCATGGGAACAAAATCATTTCCCGAGATTAAATGTATTCTAGATTACGCCCCGTCTTATAATATGTCCGGTTTCATCGAACCTGCTCCAGTAGTAAAATTCCTTGTATCCATTCTATAGATTTAGTATGTACAAAAAATATTGTTTGCATGTTATTTCCAAGTTATATTACTGATTATTGAAATCTACATAAATATATGTGAAAGTTTGACTTTAGATACACATTCACACGTTTTATCGTTTTTAAATATAGACAGTATCGTCAGTAAGAAGATTTAATTCTTTGATAGACAAACAAATTGACATTGACATCTTCTAACCAGGTATATTTAACGAGACTTTAATCTAATGTTTGTAATAATTAGTTTAGGTAAAATTTCATTCACAGAGTAAGTAAGGGATCTTAGCCATCTTTAACATGTTTGTCAAAGTATAATAGAACCTAAATATTAGTCTAGAGATCAGCTAAGGCTGTTAAATTCGCTTTCATTAATCAATTAACACAGTTCAATGAACTCGTTGTCCTTGCTCGTATTATTTTATGAGAGGTATTTTGTGCTTCTATTAAATTATGAACTGAATATTCATTACATTTTTAAAGCGAAAATATTCATCCATCATTATTTCATCGCATAACTTTTTAAAGGCAAAAACGGTTTGATTATTTAAAAATTTTAATGCACAGCTCTTGTTGTGACCACTTGTATAGCACATTAGTTACTATGCTGGACAGCCGTTCCATGGGTCTTGGGTTCGAAGTCCTGTAAGGCAAAAACTTGAATAATTAATTTAAATTTCTGTTCTAGGTCTTGGATCGTGGCTTTAGTCTATTACAGAAATTTATCCCCTAGCGGTCACCCATCCATTTTCCGACCGCGCCCACAGTTGCTTAACTTTGTTGATTACTGAAAATCGACGATTACTAGTAACTAGTATTTATGTATATTTTTACCCGACTGCGCTAGAGGGAGGCTAATGTTTTTTGAGGACATGAAGGTATGTCCATTTCTTTGGCATACTCTAGAGCCTAGATGGCTTGATGGATTTTAGCATAGGTATGTCTTTGGAGTCATCTCCGCTGTGAGAATCACATAGGCTATAGTATAATTTCTTACTTGTTAATACACTCTTCGTTTCGGGCAGTCGAGATTTTTTGTTTTCGATTTTCGTGTATTTGATTAATAGCTCTTAGATTTAGACAAGACTACCCAGACTAATAAAATAATCCTTTGTTCCCATTGTGTAAACAGCTTTACTCGTGTAGCAAGTCACGCGGCCAATTTAGTGAAACGGCGCTCGTGCGTTGTAATAGCTTCGTGCAAAGTCCCGGTCATTATGGCGTAGAAACTTACTGCTTACGTACCCATTAAATTAAAAGAGTATTTTTATAACACCGGCCGACGAAACAAGAATGTTCACAAACGTTATTCGATTATCTTTTCGTTGTTACAGTTACGAATGAGGGTTAACCTGATATTAGGTTCTGAAAATCAACATTGGACAGAGTCGAATTCTTACTACATGTGATGCTTTCTGGCTTAAAGCTACATTAGTGTTTCAGTTTTTATATAAAATTGTGTTTTTCTAGCATAATGATTTTGACTAGCAGATATATCGGTATTTTAGGGGATCTACAAATAAATAATTGATTGAACCTCCCTAATGTATTCAGTACTAGCAATCGCCCGCGGCTCCGCCCACGTAATGTTTCCGTTTTCGCAATATTTTTTATTGCTGCTCCTCTCATATTCATGTTAGCGTGATCTTATATGGCCTATGGCCTATAGCCTTCCTCGATAAATGGTCTATCTTACAAAAAAATATTTTTTTCAAATCGGTCCAGTAGTTCCTGAGATTAGCACGTTCAAACAAACTCTTCATCTTTACGTTATTAGTATAGATTGATAGCCTCAAATAGATCGACCGACGACAAACAAAAACTCTTGTTATATCTACATCTGTCATTATCAGAAACCTGAATAAAAATGTAACACTTGCCGTAAACAAAAAGTTAAGTAATTAAGCATCCCTAACATCGTAAGCAACGAAAATACTTCAAAATAGTAAAGTTTATGGGTTCGGAAGAAATCAATTCGAACTTTTCCAAGGCTCTTCAGAAAACTTTTTAATACCCAAACAGATTACATTACCCCTTGGATAAGTTTTGTAAACACCGATAAATATTCGTTATCCCAAGTAACAAAATCTAACCGCGTATCTCGCAAATAAACCGATCCGTAATTTCAGTACATTTACCTACTACCGTTTAGCTAACATATGACCTAACTATGTCAGTTATACGACACTGTATGGAATTTATTCCTTTCTTGCGCGATGAAAAGCGTCTACGTGGAAATAGGTTATACTCTTTTGTGTACCTCTGAGGCCGTTTCAAGCCCAACCCTTTCGTTAAAAATAATGCGAGGCTCTACTGTGAAGCTATAGTGATGGGACTTTGAATTATTTATAACACTGTTTATATCGCTTTAGACTATTTTACGCCTACTAGCTTACACATTAGCATCCCGCGATAGTTACAGGCATCGTTATTGCGAAAGTATGTTATAATTGTTTTGTAATTGTATTCTTATAGGTTAGTTTGTAATTTGAATAAGGAACAATTTAATGCCTCAGTAATAGAAAAAAATAAAGATACCTACGTATTTCATTGATCATAATTATTAGTGAACTAATCTCAAGTACCACTTCGTAATCAGGTCATATTAAAATATGGCTTTATTAAACTTATTCAGTTAAAGGAACCATAATACACAAAAATATATCGCTCATAATAAATAGCAGAGGTCGATAACCTTTAGAACTCTTACATGCAATATGTATCACGTATTCAAAAACATTACACCAAACGAATATTACATAAAAATACATTATTCACCCCCCTATTCATAAATTTAGATAAGACATTTGCTTTTCTGTCACGCGTATAGTGTGAATTTTACAATATTCCTGCTTTGTTTGCTTGTTATATACAGTACAATTTGTGTTGTATGGTTACATAGAGATTATACTCAAAATAGATTTTTAACCAAGGTTATTGAAATCAAAATTTTCTGAATAACCTGTGTCTAAAAGCTTGGGAACTCTCGAAGATGTAGGATAAAAATGTTAGGTTATGATAAAAAACATTTTATTTATCTCATTTTTTATTCTGGAGTACTACTTTGCCCAATTTTTATAAGTACAAAATAGTCGAAATATATTTGATGAAAATGAAGACCCTTAATTATCCATCCAATCGAATCCAATCCAATCTAAATTCCTCTAGGAATAGCCTGTGAAGTACTTATATGTTGAGAAATTTTATATTATAATAACCACCTTCCAAAATAAATGTTATCGTTTGAAAAAAATATTAATTAAGATTGTTAAATTACACAAATTACCTTATCAGTAGCAGTAACCTAATTAACGAACACCCTCAAAGATTTGTATGAAAATAAACCTACTTTCAGTAAGACAATTAACTTTCCTTTTGTAGATACTCATTATTATAATATAAGCTGCCTACAGGCAGGTTTCTCTGGTAGATAATTTTCATTTTCGTAGGTTCTGTAGGTAATTTTCATGTTGATTCCTTTACGTCCTAAATAATGAGACCTATAGGTATAATTGTTTTATTTGATATCAGGTACGAAGTTTTAAATAATGTTTTCCGGTTCACGACGAAAAAAAATTGATATAGATGTTTCATGGTCACGGCTGTGTTGTACGTCAATACGTTTATGTTACAGATTAATTTTATTAGATAAAATATTTTTATTTCCGTCGTAAAATAATCTCAAAATGGCGGCGCTTTCCCCTCCACCGCGCGCGATATTTCACCGTTTTGTGACTGTATTGTAATTAATTCTTTGATCCTTTAGGTATCCAGAGATATAATTTAATTTTGGATGTAGACGATAGATTCGAAACTACAACGCCAAACTGTATCCCCCGATTTGTTTATTATTAAGTTTTTAAAATTGCAGCCATATGGTATTTCTTTTCAATACTTAGCGACTTAGAATTTTGGTTAAAACCACATGAATTTGCAAAAACACCATCTATTTTACACAAGATTTGTGTAACGAAATTATCAAATTCGTAGAAACCAGTTCTTTATCTTTAATCAAAAAGCGAGTAACCCCGTCTTACTTCTATTTTCTTATTACTTGAACACCAAGTTTACTCAACATTTTCATGTTGAAATAACAAAAAAAATCATTTATAAAGGAGTGCCGAAATGGTCTGCGTAGGCATTTACGTTTTCCTTAACAAAATACGCCCGATGTAGCATGCAAATACGTCTTTATGAATTAGGGAGGCATCTTTCATCTCTTTTCAGTGTGATTAGATATTCATAAGGCGCCGAGAGGTCCGTCTACTCGTTCTGTTTGCGCCGTACCCTCAGACAATGAAGTTAGGTATATTTTTTTCGTGTAAACAAAGTTTTGGAACTCTGTAATATGAATCTATAATGTTTCATTTAATTATTTCCAGCGTTCTGCCTGAGGTGCTTTGTCAGTTTTTAGGTTCATTAATTAAATTGTAAATATAATACTGGAGCCTTAAATATTTTGCGAGGTACTAGGTATTGTTGAGTAGAAAAATAAAAGAAGTTGTATTCGAGAAGGAAAAAGTTTCATAAAAAAATATAATAAATCTTAGGTACCATACCAAATTCCATGGTTACACAACTAGCTGCTTCACTTAGCCGCGGCTGTCTTGAAACCCTAATTTACCTGGTACCTGGGTTCCTTTCCCAGGGAGGCAGATAATTCCAATGAAAAATATAATTTTCTGTTCTCGGTCTGCGTATGTCTTGTGAATTGTCATTGTGTATAGAACCCACGATGTATGTTATCCTAGCATGTAGTGTAACATAACTTTGATAATAATCAATTAAAATTTAAATAATAAAGTAGTTATTGATATTTGGTATAAATGAGAATTTAGCACTATTGATTAACGAATTCTTACACTCATCACGTGTTATATAATGATATACATAATTATGTGACCCTACAGCCAGTTTCTTTTTCCATTGTTATATGTAAATCTCTAAAGAAATCATGAAATAAAAGTCTAAACACATTGTTTTTTCAAAACTTTATTATTTCTTTATAATCATGTTTATCATTACATGTATAGTTTATATTGTGCTGTTGCACATTGAAGTACCATTATACATACAACAAATAATTTAATCTATTGTTACTTGTATACAATAATAAACTTTCGTCATAATAATAACTGATTATATTTATCGAGATCTGTCATTTCGTACACTATTAAGAAAAAACACTTCAATGAAACATTTTTCTTTGTTTATACACCGAGACAATTTATCGAAATGCTATCAGACAACATGTAAATGATTATATACAATTATATATCAATAATTAAATTTGAATAAATAAATATTATTTCATAGTAATTTAATGACAGTTTCTGTCTTTGAAAGCACTTTAATCTCTAATCCTGTGAGATTTTTTATTAGGGCAGGGATAAGTAACATCTAGACTCTGTCGTTACAAAAATAAATTACACCTAATTGAAGGACATGTTTCACTACCAACGAGTAACGAGTAATTAACGAAAAAATAATATAACTATAACTTTATAGTTAGGTTAGTTAGTGCAAGTAAGCAAAGTTTCTAATTAAAATTTTATAGTGTTTAAACCATTATGAAGTTATAAATTATCCCAAGAATTAATAGTCAATATTCTCTCGATGCCTATAGGAGTAAATCGATAGAAAAGTGGAAAAGTTCAAGGCATTATGAGTGGCAAGTGTTATAGTAACTTCCACACTTTAGTGACTGCACGCTTTTAAAGTTCTGTAAGCAAAGTTTCTTGTTTCTAAGCTTTTTGTGTTTTGGAAGATCTCTATTACGTGATTAGGGAAAGTTTATGCTAAAGTTTTTCATCTTTTCTAAAAACTAAAAAAAAAACTATTCGAATGCATTCTTTGGAACCCTCATAATAATATTAAATTTACTCGTTTGACCTTACTCGTTTGATCGTTTGCGGCGAGACAAATCATAGATTTATTATTATTAAAGAAAAATATTGTTTTGTTTTTAATTTAGTACATATTTAACAAGAGTTATATGGAAAGATTCTGCTCCGAAGGAAGAACGACTGAGTAGAAACAGCTGGTATTTTTAATTAAATAAATTCTCTCCTAACTTATTTGTAAAATATTATTCATTTCTAATAATGATGCTTATAATTTCTAACCTAATTTATTATAGTTACAACGAGGTTTTATACAGGTCATTATGTAATTCTACCATTACTCTTCACCACTAGACATTATCTTACAGTTTTTGCCAAATTTTCGTGAGTGACAATCTTCCATTTCTGACTTTTTTCCAGTCTCAAAATTTCTTCATTAAAAATAAATCTATTTTGTCAAATAGCAATAACGTTATAAGCTTATTATTATCACTAACATTTCTTTCTCTTACATTACAAAACATTTCCCTTTATCCAATGACCTGCAGAAAAGCCTTTTTTACAGTATTTACAAAATTTTTAAGTGAACCCACAAAGAGACCACTAATACTTACACTTTACATTTCTTATAATAGAGTAAAGCTAAATAGAGTGAATCGTATATCTTTACTCTTTGTTACATTATATACATCCTTGTCTAAACATTTGTTTTTATTATAGTATTGTCAGCTGATCATTCCCACTTCACTTCATTATTTGCCAACTATTTCTGTAGCTGTTCTTTTTTAAACAGTGGCCATCATTGATATTCATATTTGCATCAAATCAAATAGTGTACACTTCAACAGTTGTTAAAACTAATAAAGATAATAGCGACCGCTTAACAGAGAATTTCGTGATGAGAACAAATATTCTCATTTATAATTTAATTACCTTAAAATACTTTATATACAATTCTATACGAAACAAGCACGTCTACTTGCTCAGGGATCATTAAATTTATATTGTACATAACACAACCCACACTATAAAATAGCGAATCTATTCGATTGTTTTCATTCACATTGGCGTTATTAGTAGTGTCTGTTACATCACTAATGTCAATGTAAACATTAGAATTAGGTAAAAGTATATTTACATTATGAGAAAGGTCGGTGTATGTCAGGAGAGCGCCACTAGGAGACCGATGATGAGGACCAGACAATGTGTGACTGAGGTCGGCGCGAACGCTTGCCCGCCACGCTGCATCGCCGCTGGGTATTCACCTGATAAAGGAAAAATCGAGTTTGCTTCTTTGGCAAACATTAAAACTGCTCTGAACAATACCGATAAAGAATAACTGAAACTATTTATGGAACTAAAAGTAGTAAAAATAAAATAAAAATAAACATATTTTATGTATAAACAACTAGTTTTATTTATAAACAACTAGTTATATATTAGTTATGTTTAGTTTAATTAGTTAAGTTTAGGACTTTTTCGTGGATACTTCTCAGTTTTTTGAAAACCCATATCAATTTACGCATTCGATCAGCCACAGTTTTTATGTGTTGAGACTTGAGACCAGTTTAAGTGTTGATCGATAACTACTCCTAAGTATTTTATATTATTTGTTTTAATGAGGGAGGGACATAAGCAGGAGCTATTGTTTGGAGATATACAGGTATGGAGTAAGATGTTGAAATCGGCATTGGGTAATTTTTAAAGTCCGATAAATCGGAGAGTAATTCTTCGGATCTTTTCCGTTTATTACGTGTATTGACAAAATATATGGGTGATGTATCCGACTTTTTTGAGACTTCTTGAAGATTTGAGTCTGATCATGATTTTTCAAATGTGCGATACATTCCGTGCGTGAGTAGCTAAACTTGCTAATCCTCGTTGAGCTACCAGGGCTACATAAGTATGCAGAAGTTCGTATGGACGAAATGAGTAATGTTTATTTATGCGTTATCTCTCGTCGAAGTTTTGGGCCGGATAGCGACACGGTACGTAGCAAGTACAATCCACCCAATCACGTAGTTCAATCCACCCAATCACGTAGTTGGCCAGCACTCGTCTAGCTACCAGAGCTGTAGAGGTTTGCAGTAGGTCTAATAGAAGGAGACAGATAGCAAGCGCAAAGCCGTTGTCTGGCTTGGTGGTTCAGGTCTATGGCAGCGCGGAACGTAGAATTTATTCTTTCTCGAACAGTCTAGCGTTATCTAGCTACCAGGGCCACAGAGGTTAGTACCGTCGCGTCGTGTGGTTAAGAGGGAGACGGATACAATTCATAACAAGTACAATCCTTACACTCACTTTGTTTAGCCACGTTTAGCCACGTCACACGTAGCACACGTCTAGCTACCAGGGCTGCATAGGTCTGTAGTGGGTCTCGTAGGTTGAGACGGATAGCATGCGCATAAGCTGTTGTCTCGCTTTAGTGGATTCAGAAGAATAGCGACGCGGTACGTAGCAAGAATTAAACGTAGCAAGTATTAATTCACTCCTTAGCGTCGTCGAATTACCAGGGCCACAGAGGTTTAGTGCAGTATTGCGGTTGAGACGGACTGATGCGTAGACGCAGCTGCTATCTCGCTTAGTAGTTACATGGCCAATAGCGACTCAATACGTAGTAAGTGATTGTCAGCGGTAGACCAATCCACAGCTAGTAGACAGAGTGAGGGTAATGTTTACTCACTCGCACTCACTCACGCTAGACAAACAGCTCTTGTATAGTTATGCACTCCTATTTATTTATTTCAATTTATCACTGGTAAATTTTGTTTTAAGATTTTGTTTGTTATGGGTACACTTTTATTGAAAAAAACTTTTTGAAACAATATAGTTCGATAAATAGTTAAGAGCTTTAATATTAGTATTGTATAGTTAGTTACATTTAATAATAATAAATATATTTAAAAGTAAAAAATAAGCATTTAACATAGATAAAAAAAAACAATTTGTTTTTAACTCAAGATTTTGATTGAGATTAATTAGATAGAACCAACCATTCAGACATAATTATCATCAAAGAGGATGATTGTTTACAGGATGGAGGAAGAATTTGGTCTATATCGCAATTTAATGGGATAAATGGATGACGTCACTTAGTAGGCGTGGCTTGAGCCGGGTTTAATAAAGAAGTGACACGGACGTTCCATCTCCATTTATTTATTTGAGTAAGGAACATTGATAAATTTGGACTATTAGATAACAAATCCGAGAGCTGATTCACACTTGTACCACAATAAGCTTGACTTAAAATGTTAGGAAAAGCATGATAATTTGCTTGTAGGTATTAAATTAAATAGAGGGTCAACTTGAAGACAAAAGCCTAATCGATTTAATATTAGATACATAGAATATCCTGTCGCTCCCACACAGGCATCAATTGACATCTCATCTGTTTCCTTCGAACCGTTTGGGCTGTAGACTGTGCCA
Organism: Lerema accius; assembly: GCA_001278395.1. Classification (NCBI taxonomy): domain Eukaryota; kingdom Metazoa; phylum Arthropoda; class Insecta; order Lepidoptera; family Hesperiidae; genus Lerema; species Lerema accius. Next base: position 593,948 of record LGAG01000613.1, on the reverse strand, counting down.
AAATACGTTACTAGAGTAATCAGAAAACACGAAAGCTTATCTAATTACCATCGCAAATTTTATCACACTTTCAGCAACATTTTTTTAATTTAAAATGGTTTACAGTACGCGTTCCGGCTCTCCACGGTAACCCACGGCTAATTACACCGCTGTAGGTAATAAAAATTATAAAGGAAACCATTTAAAGGGAACGTTTCATAACGCTTCATTTGTTTGATTCATGGTCGTCGTTGTTTTAACGGTAATGGCCTGAGTCCAACCTTTTTTCTTTAAAGGAGTTTAAAAATTGTATTTTCCTCCGTTATCTAAGTGAGGTCGTTTGTCAAAAAGATTAAGATCATCTTCAGATAAAGTCAGGAAGTCTGATTACTGCATATTTTAACACATTACAAGGATTATTTTTTTACAAAGTTAAATTTCTTCCACAACAAAGATCATCAGTTATAGTTAATTGGTTGCATTTTCTTAATTAGGCACCAATCTAACATAGTTAATTGATCAACTGCTTAACATACTTACCAAATAAATGATTACTCAAGTAATATTGGACCTTTCATTAATTCTTGTCACAAGCAGTCCACAACTTTGAGCGGTACCTAACATTACATTATTTTGTCAATCATTAACGACCAAGTTTCGAGCACTTCTGTACTTAGCTGATTAAAAAACGACAAACACTGAGTGGATAAGTGTGAATAAAGTAACTTTCCTAGTGACAGCAACTCATAAAATAAACAAAACTATTGTAAGAAATAAGTAAATTCCAAATCACCATTTAGCACATGCACCACAATGCTTTTGGCCTGCGCGTTGCTTGGATTGCACTGATAGGTCCCTGAATCCGAAGGCCTGGCTTGCTGAATGAGCAGAAATGAAGTTGTCGTCTCTCCTTTCTCAGTCACGACTGATACGCCCCCTCGCGGCGAGTCGTAACTTATGATCTATGAAGAAAATTACATTCATCAGAATATGCTACATACATATACATAATAATATGTTCAAATCCTACTAATATTATAAATGTGAAAGTTTGTAAAGATGTTTGGATGTTTGGACGTTTGGATGTTTGTCCCTCCTTCACGCTCTAACCGTTAAACGGATCAAGCTGAAACTTGGCACATAGATAGTTTGCATCCAGGAATAGGACATAGAATAGATTTTATCCCGATTATAGGTTCCCGTGGGATAAAATCAATATTTTGTTTATCGACTTTTCCGCGGGCAGAGCCGCGGGCATCGTCTAGAATTTAATATTATTATTATTATCTAGAAATGCAAACACCTCTACGCAGTACCTAGTAAAGTATAAATATGAAAACTTATATTTACCGCATCGTTATGATTCCAAAAAATATATGCAGGTGGTTCCGGAGAATACAGAACCACGCATGTCAAGTTTATTGTGCTGCCCCGATCGATGTAGAGGTCAGGCCCGCCAATAATCTCCGTTGTCGGTTCTAAAGTGCAAAAAACGATATAAACATACAAAACGTCATACATTGTACAAGGTATTTAAAGACAAGGTTAGAATAAATCTATAACGTTTTATTAATGAAATGAAACCTAAGTTAGATTTTAAACGCTAGATCTCGACTGGAAGTTGAATTAAAATTAAAAACCGATGATGATGACGACGAATTTATTTCAACTGTTCACGTTAATAAAACGTCTATCAAACGTAGTTGTCCGGAAAGAGAATGAAATTGTAAGAAAGATTCCCCGTTCCCTCGTAGTGAAAGAAATTAATTTCAGTCACGAAGATGTTTTTTTTACAGTTCCCTAAAGTTGTCGCCTTGCCGTACTTTTATTACTTGATAATAAACGCCCTGTGATAAACATCGTTAATGTCGACGATGTTTATAACAAGACATTAATCTGCGAAATTGAATCGAGACACCGTCTTCATTGTAATTAGGTCACAATTTAAATAGCCCTTAGAGTTTATGGTGTGCTTGATTTTAAAAATTATAGTTTCATTGCTGATTTGAAATATAATAAGGCCGTTGAATTTACGAAGATTAGACTTAATTGAAGTATAATGCATAATCGAAATGTTGATTTCAGTATTCTACGAATAAATATCGTACGAATAGAACTAACTTCAAGTAGGAGTTGCAGGTTTTATAAAATTCATAGTCCAATCTACTGTTTTATCAGTAAAAATTACAACAATGGGCTTCGAAAATATCTGTGTTGCTAACTGAGGAACATCACGAAAGCACGATCGATTGAAAATACATTTTAAAGTTTGACATATTTCATTTTATTGAACTTAATATCGATAATATCTTACATTTCCATTAAGTTTAACATGTTATTTTGTTAGTTATTGTGTTGTTTTTAAAATGATTTTTTTAATATATTTTTATAGTTATAAAATCATAAAACAATTCGTGTAAATAATGTAATTTGAGGACCAATTTAAACTGATTTCTAAATGGGGAAAGGCAATTCAAACGATAAACGACCGCATGCATAATACAACGCAAATTAAAATGTCGTAAATACCTACTTTAAAGGCTATTATTTTTCTTTCCTTTTCTCTGTATTTGGAGATTTGTTTTGATAAGAAATCGGGCTTTTACAAACTTTACCGAATGTTTATATTTATTTGCATCTCAGATAACGTATTCTTATCATATCGAAAAAAATGTAGGTACGTAAGAATAAAAATATATTGATTTCTTCAACATCTTACAGAAACACATGTTTTTTTAAGTTAAAGGTTCCTATAGATATGTACTGTAATCTCAGCAACTTTACTATAATATCAGCAAAATATTTAATTACTCATATTGTAATTTAGAATGTTAAAGTTAAGGTAATGTATGGTTACATTCTGACATGACAAACTTTTAATGACCCTAAAACATCGTTAAATATTGTTATTTTTCCTGAAAGGTCAAAGCAAGAAACATGATTAAGTTAGAATAAGGATTCGTTTAATTATATACTTACCAACAACGTGTAGATGTATGAAGTGGCTCATATGAGGGGTCGTTGATATCTGACACTCGTAGATACCAGAATCCCTGTGTTGTGGGTATTTTATCTAAAACAAGATTGTTTACATGTTCAGAGGGCCTAAAAGTTAATTAATTCAAGTCGATGTTTTAAAATGTTACCGCTTATCTTAATTTCCTTCTTTGCTTTTTAGAAAGTTCTAGTTTGTTGCAACATTATTATCTGTATGTTGTACTAATAAAAAACGTCACAAATCCTGATTATATAACTGATTTTTTGTTTAAGTTTTATTCATGTAATCCAGTACGTAGAGAATAGAAATAGGGAACATTACCATTTTATATTTACGTCTCGGTAAAAAAGTGTTCGAAAAATATGCATAATTATGACGATTGAAACTGTCCCAATCTTTATTTATTATTGTGATCTAGTACTTTATCATCTAGTAGTAAACAATAAAGTGGTTACAATAAAAATGTTTTCCGTGATAAATCATGTATATTTGTATACCTACAGAAGACTACAGATATAGTTATTTTTTACCTGTAATGTCCAGTCTTCGGAATGTGGTAAATGAATGGCTCTGAAACGTTGATCGCTCGTGTAGGTATACCGGCCCACAGTCAGTAGATGAATATCTCTATGTCGTACCCACGACACTTGCATGTTCAACTGTAACAAATATTATCCTCAATACTTAAGATATTTTATATGAAAATATCCGCCTTAAGAGTCTGTATTAGTATTAAAAGTTAGTTATTTGACTGATTTGTGTATTGATATCTATAAATGCTTTGAACTGTTTTTTCCTGTTATAAAGTAAGTATTGTTAACAATGAGATTAGTATGCCTGATAAATATGAGTAGCAATAGTTTCGGCTGCGAGTACAAGCCTTTAATTATCTAAAGTGAAGATAGGTGGGGCGTAATTAACCATAAATAGGGAGCAATAAAACCTCTAACAGTAATAACTGTGATGGATAAACCTATAACTTATACCTAAGTATAAGAAATTACGGTCTTTGTACTACAAATTGCAAGAAATATTTTATCCTACTGCCTATTACTGTTTTATTATGAACTAGCAACCTGACCTCGCCTGAACCGAACACAATCATTAGTTTACGAACAGTACCCATTGTATTACCAAGAATGAGGAATAAGCAATATTAATGTGTTGAAAACGTATATTCTTTAAATTGAATATTAACCGTGTTCAGTTCTACAGAGCACTGTCAAGTTTTGAAGGCATCGTATCACGACATTAACGACATCTATCAATCACTTCTACCATGTGTGAGTTCACATTTCTTTTTGTTTCTCTATTAATGATTAATTAGTGGCATACAACTGGTTAGAAATATTGCGTACCTACGTGTAGTACCCGTTTGCATCCAAAATATTCAATTAAAATGTAATGTACCGCAATGATAAGCGTTTGAAATCATACAGTCGATATAATTACTAATAGAACTTTGATAATATAAATTGAACAAACTCCAAGTCATTCAAAGATAAATATAAATTTTATTTATCAATTTAAACAACAAACGAAGAATAATGTCTACAGCTTCAAACTGTCTCGAAAATTAATCAACTCATTACTAAACTCAGTTGTTAAATTTAAATATTATTCAATGTTTGTTTTAGAAGGACAGATTGATTTGATTTCCTACAAAATCTTCGTTAATATAATTTTGAGTTGAACTTGATTACTCTGAATCCAGCCAATACCTACGAAGATAATCCTTGAAACGTAAATTGTTAGAATTTACGAACATTCTAATTTGTTTATAGCAATTTAACTTTGCAGTAGAATTATATTGTAAGCAGCCAAGCTTAATAACGTTTTATGAGAAAATGGACTTACTGTGCCCCAAACAAAATTGTAAGCGGAATTTCGCCGTCGGTAATGTGTTACAAGTTTGCGGTAGTATAAATTAGAGTTTGTGAAGATAAACTCGTCCTGCAAGAAACCTTTATTCGAGAAAATTGTGTTCCTAACTTGATTTAAATTGTTTTCATTTTTTATTGTAACAAATGGAACAAATCTTTATGTTACTTAAATAATTGGGTTCAATAAACAAATACAATGTACCTACAAATCAACGACATAATGTTTTTACAAATTAATGACAAGCTTACAACTGATTATTTAAATGGTTTTGAAATAACTACCCATACTATGTATAAAAATATAATGATTACTCTGTAGAACAGCTAATTGGAAGTATTTATTTACATATTAATATCTTCGAATTGACTTCAGTGTGTTGTGCATTCTTATTTTTACCAATATCAAAACAACTCGCCAACGCAAGCAATTTATAAAAACAACATTATCATATCATCACAAATATTAGTCATACAAGTATTCAAAATTTAAATTACATATTTAATTAAGAACCGAGGTTAGAGTGAAATAGTCTTTATCATAATCTTTTGCATACGATAGTTTTTGAAAGCACCGATGAAGTACGTTCCAATTGCCTTTGCGTCGCTTTAAGGAAATACTTGCCATCAGGTAATACGTGCTAAAAACGCGCTGAGAATGCGCTAAGAACGCGTAGAGCATGCGGGTCGCCAACATGTTCAAAAACCGTCGTTTGCAAACGCCCTCAGTCAGTGAACTTATCTTTGTTTCTTTGGTTCGATTTCCGACCGGAGAAAGTTTAATAATTATGTTTTAGCCCTCTGCGATGCCTAAATTGTAGTTACTAATTTTGTAGAAAGATCAATTGCGATTCTACATTAGTAGATACAAACGAACAGGTAGAAATGACATTTACTGCGGCGCGACGGCAGACATGATTACCCATTACGTATTCGTCACCTTTTAAAGACGATTGCAAAATTTACGACACCCTGTTCGCACGGCTGTTAGCTGTAGAAGCAATTGTATGTTAGAATCAAAGACCTAGAAAAAAAGGTTAGAATCTTTTAATTCCCGCTATCTCAAACTTACAATAATCATTGTTACGGTTAGTTATCGGCTAAACATACGCCCTACTTAGGTAACTCTATTTATCCACGCAAATAATACATAAGGTCTCGTTGAAAAGGGAATCGGAATTATCATTTTGTGTAAATAACATACGTTTTGTAGGGTACGTTGTTATCTTCTGAATACTTTCAAATCGTTCGCGTGGACAGCTATCTCGTTAGCTCTCCTTGTTTACGGGGAAGATGTGGCCATGCCCTAATGAGACTTTTATTTATAAAGTTGTCGCACAATAGCGACTTTAAACTTCCATTGTGCTATTGTTAGGTTTCATTTTAAACGAGTATTTTGTGGTATACCGCTATGTAAATTGGACGTTGGTTGAAACGGGTCTCATTACTCCGAATGTAGGGAATATACGAGTTCGTCGCGAGAATGCAACGTCAGTGTGTTGGTACGAAATGGCTCAGTCGCGTGCAAGCTTCATCGACTAAATGAAAGTGGAATTTGTTTTGTAAGTTTCGGTGTAGAGGCAAAATTTTCTTTCAAATGCTAATCGTTATGCTGGCGTATATTTTCTAAAGCTATTACTGTAGTAATTAAACCTTGTTTCACGCGAATTACTTAATCAGTAAGTATTAAAATATGTTGATAATGTAATTTGTAGCCAAAGTATCTCCAAATCATTGATTACTTAGTTTTAATTTGAGCAGTTTTAGTCGAGTTTTAAGCATGCATTATAATCATGTACTCTGATATTTCAACTTATACGCGTATTAAAAAATAATTAACGCAAGGAAAACATTCTACGCAGATCTCATCTAACAGTTTCCAAAGTTTTGAAAAATCTAACTCTAACTTTAACATCGTATTCTAGACGTGGGTTTCTACAACTTTATTTACTTACCGTTTTATTTCCTAAGTTCTTTACCCGACAGTTCAGGTAAGCGGTCTTGCCTAGCAGTGCGGTGACGTTCTTCGACATTGACAAATCGAAGTATGGGCCAGTACGCGGGGTAGGCCGGGGAGCATCTACTACCGCTGGCCCGGTCCGTATCGCGTTGTCGATCGTCCCCACAGGTGGCGCTGTTGCTGAGGTATTCGCTGGCACCCCCTTTCCGAGCTCGCGTTGTGCTGATAGAACTGTGAACAATAAATATAAAATTTTATCAATAATGAATCACACTCGTAACCCATAAGATTCACTGTGCCATGGACAATACAAAAATATACGTACATATACCCAAAGAACAGATAATTCTTATACAGTTTCGCTAATAATCGAATACAACACCCATTGTACAGCATGACAACCATTACGCCATACGCGGCGTCAAATTTCATTACGATACATCAGTCAGAAGCACGAGTGGTATATTGACGAATTCTATTATAAATATCTACAGCACTTATTCACAATCAATTGACTATAATTATCTTTTAACAACAATTTCTTGGCTATTAACATAGAAAAATAGTAAAAACGAAATAGCCCTTTTTACTGCCTTTTTTGACATAAAATTCAACAATAATAAAGTGAAATTACGTCGTAATTTTTCTAGATTCCCGTGTCTATTTACATCCGCAATATAAAGGGTCCTCAAATCCGCCAGCGAATAAAGAGGGAATTTGCAAAATGACTGACATGCGTCCTTATTTTGCCTCCACATTAAACGTCATATCCATAGATAGGTTTGGCGCGTGGATTCCACTCGAGTCTTTCGCCTCGACGTTAAGTGATTAAGAGCGGTTGGGGCTAATAGGTTTACAAGGGCTGTGTAGGCATTTTAAAAATAGCGTTATCATCCATTATATATTCACATCGGTAAATAGAATATTCGTTGTTTACCAGATTAGAGTAACAAAGAAGCCAACAGTTTTCAAACAGAGTTCTGTTGCTTAATAATGCTGTAGAATATAGTCCTAATGGTCCTAATGGTACTGAAGAATAATTTTACATACGTACATATATGTATATACATATACGCTTAAAAATATTACCCTCTGGCGCAATCGGGCAAAATCCCCTCGCATCTAGCGTATGACGTTTCGTTGAATTATTAATGTTATGAATAGATAATTGTGACTAATGGAGCAAAAACATAAAAAAGTCCCTTTGGAAAAATTCTATCATGAATTCAAATTTGTTTTCATTTGATCACGTCAGACGAGGGTCAGTTCAAGATCAAGTGATTAGATATTTGTATGTATAAATTGAAATATTGTTTAATGGGGTACAATTTTTATTCACCCTTTATATTTTTTAATATGCTACGCACAGGACATTTTGGGTCGTAGTCGGTACCATAGACAATGCATAAACACCCATTCTGTAAAAAAAATACTTCGTTCAAATTATTATTCGCAAGAAAGAAACCCTACCAATATTCGTACGTAGAATAAAATGTAAGAGCAGCACTTTCTCGTAAAAGAATTATGAAATACAAGTCTGTCTAGCAAAACAAAATTACGTGTTATCCAACGTTACGTCACTAAGGGAAAGTCAGAATGTCCAAGACTGATTTAATAAAACACAAAGCCCTTTTTTGTCCACTACATAAATACAGTACAAAATATTGATAATAAGTAATGGAACACAAATATTATACTTACTACTCTTTTTGTTCGAAGCTAATGCATATTGTTTCAAATCGCCCCCGCATCCCCCTGACCGCCCAAAACAATATTTGCTAAACGTTTTCAGGACTCTCAGCTACCGAAAAAAATACGGCAACAGAGGTAATATTACGTTACTACGAATATAATGGAATCACAATAATACTTATTAGGCGTAGAAATGACAAAAAAACATTTTATAGACACTCGTGTGTGGGAGAATTATAGAGGTCTTAGCCAAAAATATTGTCTAATTATATTAACACTCAGCTGGTCGCTCTGCCTTATTTTTTAAGAATGTTCCCACGTATCACGATTATTATTGCATATTGATGATATTTACAAACTACAATGACGAATTTTGGAATGTATGTTTCATCACAATACGTACAGTGCAACGCAGTTGAGAATGGTTAAGAGTTAGACGGAGATATTCCCTCATAAAACGTATGGGTATTGAAAATCTTTATACGATCTAATTCGAATCTAATAAGAATATTTTGGCGTTAAAATTCAAAGCGAGGTAAAGCTTCTAGTTTTTATTATAACTCGTACCATAAACTAAACAGCGGAAACCGCTTAGTAGTAATGAGTTTTCTCTCATAAACTACATATTTTTATTTTTATACATTACCAATGCAAGGTTGAGCTACTTAGCTGAAAGCTTTTATTATTTTACACACCCCGCTCTATATGTTAGAGTGAGGAGTGTTGTACAGTCATCCAATAATATTATACTGACGTCATTTAGTTACCATGGTCTGTATTTTTATGTATCTGTATAATGAGATTGAGTCTTCTATCTACTATTTGTGTGGGTGGAGTCCTTAAATGGTTACTTTTATCAAGTAACGAGAGTTAACCCATAAAACTTGGGAAAATTGACAGCAACTTTGAAGGGAGATGTACAATGTTCCGCCACTTGCTAAATCCACACATTTTGAAAATGAAATGTCCCAAAAAATTAAGCTAAGACTGTTAGTAGCAAAAACTACTAAGTGCGTTTAAGGGTTTTGCTAAGCCATCAGTGCAGAATTTTATACTTCAACTAGTGGACTCGCCCTCGAAGAGAACTTCGAGAAACCTCAGCCGAAACGAAAGTAAAAAATACCAGCTACCCACCAGCGAAAGTCCCGTTAAGATCGGTCCAGCAGCGATCGATCAAACAGACAGACAGTCGGACAAAGAGACAAAAAAAAAATTTTGGTACGTGTACCGTGTATGCATTAAGTACAAAGCGGTTATTTTAATATTACAAACAGACACTTCAACTTTATTTAAGTGTATAGATGTATAGATAACAGTCGTTAAGCTGCTTTTTAGATGGTCTACAATTCCGCACTGGATCAGCGTGGTGGAGTACCTACGTTCTAGCCCTCATCAGTTATTAGGATAGACTTTTGGTCTGAAGTAATGGCCTTTAGGGAGTTTGAGAACAAAATACTACAAAGAACTACTACCCATGAAACCACTAGAAAAATAGAGATTTACGAATTAAAAATGATTGGTATCATCGATAATAATTATTAAGCTTTAATTATTACCCAATTTTCTTCGTCGAATATGTTCCCAAATCACTCCCAATATCCCTATTAAATTCTAAACAATAAAAGGGTTCTAATAAGACTTCTAAACCCCAAACTCACCCATTGTGTGACTGCGATCGCCCTAGTAAAATATTTGCTTTACGTCACAGCTTTCATGGTGAGTGCTTTCACGAAGCTACTTTATTCTTATACAGAATTAGATTGAATGTACCACAGAGCAATGAATGTATCTGTTTCTATGTACAAGGCAAATACATTAGATACGTATGAGAAAACATGACACATTTTTATTTGAGTTGAAGGTACATTTCTGTAATTAGGTAGCGCCCAGCGGATGTATTTGTTTGATAGATATTCAAAGAAAATACTTCTTAGACTTAGGTTTGTGATAATCGTCAACTGAAATAAAATAGAAACCCACCCAAACAGAAATAAGTTAAATGAATAATTATACATTTCAGTCAATAATTTTAAAACAATTGATTCTGTCAAATATTCATTTACATAACTAGTAATATTTTATAATCACATTAATGATTTAAAAGTAACGTTTTCGACATTTCATTAATAATGTTTATATGGTACTAGATAAATTCCTTTAATCGATTAAGAAAGGCATAACTACAGGATTCTAAACTTCATAAAGAACTGAAAGGCTTGTTACCTGCTAGGCTGCTACAAACACAGGTTAAACTTTAATTATATACGCCCTCGCCAGAGGGCAGTGTCGGTAAAGGTCACATTATTAGTAGGCATTCCTACTTTGTTTAGTTAATAATTCACCAGTGAACTTGGAATTATACGTAACCGTTTTACTAAATAACTGTTTTAAGGCATATAAAATAAAGTAGGTATGTGATTTTAAATGAGTTCTGTGATTCTGACCGACCTGTCAAATAGCTACCTATTGAAGCGATCTAGGAGTACACAGAAACGCATCGACAGTTACCGGAAGTATAAACTATACATATCATTACCAGTTCAATACTAATTGGGGATTTAACTGGCGACTTCAGAAACCGGGCGATGAAACTATATACCTAACCATTTATTTTATATTCATGAAAATTAGTTTTGACACTATTTAAGCACTTCGTAAACTTACTAATAAACGTTGATTGATGATTTATCTTTCGTTTAATAAGAATCAGTATTAACCACAGAGTAACCTTAGAATTAGCTCGTTGAAGCGTAAATTCTAAGTATCCGTGTTTTAAGAGATTTACTCATATAAATAAAAGGTTGTTAGAGTTGACATTGTACTACGAGTAAGTATTACGTACGGTTGAAATGTATGTTAGCAACCGTCTTACAATTGTTACGACGACTTCATTTGCGTTTAGTACGTGCCTTTATGGTAAGTAGGTATACTTACTGTGTGTACCGTAATAGTTTATAATAATGAAACTTTAATTACTCTAGTGGAAATTAAACAAAACGTAATACATAATATGTAAACGTAATACGTAATACATAATATGTACTTTGAAATGAAAACGTAACGTAAACTAATAGCTACTTTAAAAAATCGCATTATTTTTCTTTACCTCATGCACTAGTTTTTCATGTTCATGAAGTTAAAGTTTTTCTAGCCTATTCTATATTCATGTATGTCAATTTGTTTGAAACACAAAAAACCTGTTTTTTTGCAGGTTATGGTACCCTGATAAAAAAGTTATGTAGGACATTTTTGACAATTTTTTTTTGTCTCTTTCACAATGGAGATGAATCTTGCGAAATAATCGAAAAACATTACCCTACTAACGCAGTCGGGTAAAAATAAAATAAAATTTAATAATATACATATTATTCAAGTTATGTCTACATTTATCATTTTCTCCCTGTACTTACTGATATTGCGAATATTCTGTCATAATATTTTCTTTAATAAGGGAAATAGCTAATTAGCTTGTGCAAGGACGTTTACACTCAAGGATACCCAACAAACATGAACTGTGTGCAAACAACAGTTTATATAGAACTGTAGCTAAACAATGTATAACTTTATTTCATTAATTTTATTTAATTCTTTCTTAGAAAACGTAGACAGTTTAATTAATTATCTACCCTATTTTATTTGGCTGTGTTTATTTTAATTTATTCTTGGTAGTTACGATTTAAAAAGTATATAACGAATTTCATCACAATATTACGACCATGCTAGTTGAAACAAAATAGTAGGACTAAATTTTCTTTTTGCCCCGTATGGAAAGGGTTGCATTTTATGGAAACCATAACATATTTTTTACTTTATTACCAAAACTATTCGTATGTTGCGTAATCGGTAACCACCTGCGCTCGGAACATCATAAGCAAACAAAATTTGCGGCCATATTTTATGCTTCGAAAATAAGGGTAGGCTATAAAATGTCGGAATAAATTTTTTGCACCAAATATTCTTTGCAAAATATGATGATAACATTTACGTTATATACAAAAGATAGACTTTTATTTATATTCTGTACTTTTTTGGAGATTTTGTGGCTTATTTTTCTGTTGCGTGCAGACTGCACGGTGTTTTTGTATACCACTTATAGGATACCAAACTACTGTAAAAAGGGAATCGATTTGGGTATTCTTTAAGATATTTATGATTAGTAATAAATCCATAAGACAATCTTATTACTATTTTAATAGAACTGAGAATTAAACATAAGCAGTGATAGCCTAGTGGTTTGAACATAGGTCTCTCGAACGGGAGATCCTAGGTTCAAACCCCACGGCACGTGCCTCTAATTTAAAAAGTTATGTGCGTATTAGATACTAATTATCACTTGCTACGGTGAAGGAAAACATCGTGAGGAAACCTGCACACCTAAGAGTTCTCCATAAAGTTCTCAAAGGTGTGTGAAGTCTGCCAAACCGCACTAGGCCAGCGTGGTGGACTATACCCCTCACACTGTGAGAGGAGACCCGAGCCCAGCAGTGGGACAGTTATGGGTTGTAATGATGAATGATGATGATGATGAGAATTAAACAAGACTATTGCATATACAAAATAGTAATATTCTAGACTTAGCTTATCTCCGCGAATAACAGAGTTTACTACCTCAATATTGCTCTTGTATTAAACTACTTTTGAGGTCTATGTTCTTTGATTATTTTTCAGAGTCCTGTGAATGTTGCATTTGCATACAATTTAAGACGAAATTATATTGGCTTGATTTATGTTCTCATAAATAACGTTATACGCGTAGCTACTACTGTTCGTGTAAATTAGAGATATTATTAACTATCTTTTGTTAAATGATTTTGGACATTATGTTAGCTAAATTTTCATAAAATCTACACAAGTTACAAAATGTCATCACCTCAAAAACGTGTCAGTCTCTGAAACAGCAACGTTACGAAGTTAACTTCTAAAACTAGATTAGATGTAATTAAAATCCGAATAATAAATCCTGTTACACCCAACCTTGAGGGTTGGACAGAGAAGAATTATATCGTGGATAGGATCGCAGCAATAAAAGTGACCATTACGAAGCAAACATTATTAGGAAAAGTCGACGCCATAAATCCACCTAATACCTCGACCACTATGGCGAGCCAAATTGTGGAGGAAGACATTATATGCCAAAAATATATTCGCAGTTTTATGTATTCCATGTTCAAAGTAGCAAGTGGGATCGATAAAATCCTACGAGAACTCGTCGAGTCTTGTTCAAATGGTTGTGTTGTTATATATCGCAGGAATTTAGAGGGGTCGTATTGGGATGGCTTAATTTCTTTGAATTTATTAGAATATTTGTCAGTGTAGTATGATTTAAAATTTCCAAAAATAGTAATTTAATAATGCGTTGGACAAGTTTAGTTTTGTTAATAATACCCTATGTTAAAATAATTATGAAAACTTAACCTGTCAAGAAAAAAGAAGATTGTACTTCGTATTCGAAAATTACTCCCAAAAAATTACCTCAAAAATTGCTTTAATTACTTTACAAACCCATTACCATCTCTCAAGGCCTAATAAGTAATACCAGTTACCATTAGGTTGGACCTTGATCAAGCATTAACCTATAGAAGAAGAAAAAAAAACATTTTTTGGAATAGATTCGATGTACATAAAACAATCTATTACACAGAATTTGATGCAAAGGTTCCATTTTTTCATTGGATGTAAGGAACCGTAAAAACCAAAATTGAGTTGCGGAAATATGATCTTGAGTAGACCTTTCACCGAAGCCAAAGAAGTTTTCTAGGATAGCGTGTTTTCGTTAATACAAAAGTATTTCTCCATTTATATTCTTTCTTTCGTATCTACACGATATTACACAAGTATTTTACGAAAACAATACATTAGTCAAATAACTGTACGAAGTGTTACAACGTTCCATTAAGTTGACCTACATTGCAGTCACACTTTTTTTATCTTCGACTACATCGGTAATATTTGTGCAATAATATCTTTTAACTAATAAGTCCATATCAAAGTGAAAATACCTTAATTTTGATTGCTTCTTTTCTAGTTTCGACTATGATTGTTACAGTTATTTTTACCGAAGATTTTTTGAAGGAACGTGAGCCGAAATGCACAAAGCAATTTTTTTGAGCCTCACTCTGACCTAAGGTTGCAACCATTAGTGTTAGCTACTTAAATATAATATACTTAAGTATAAGCTATAAAAGCCACTTGTATACTATGTATAGCGATGTAGCAGCAGCGAACGCTAATTATGAATTGTTTCCTCTAGGTACTCTAAACCAATTTCACTGACATTAAGAATCAATACCAGGTTCACCACTGCTTTGAATTTAAACAAGCAAAAAGGTCTTTATTGTACAACATATCAACAACTAGCAAAAAAACTCATAAGGAAATCAAATTTGATAAATATTAAGATTTCTGATCCGATAGCAAACAATCCATTTCAACATCTACGTTTTGAAATGAGAGTTTCAGAACTTTCATTCCTCTTCCTGACCCAAATACAAAAGCATCTTTCGAGCAAGAACATTAATATCTCTATTCCGTCTCGCTACTTAAGGAATTCATCTTTTGTGCTATCCAATTTTAGCCGCAATTTGGAACAGACGGCATTCAAATGAAATTTACGATGTTTCGCGTCAGCACTAGAGTGTGAAATGGCTGTTGTATTCTTTGAAATCAATTAATTTTATACGTTTTCAGTCCATGTTATATTACATTTTATAATGACCATATTGTAAATGAAGCATTACAGGGTCCCTTAGGGAATAAAATAAAATCAAGAAATAAAAGGAATACTCTATTTCAAAACGCTACTGTTGCGCCCCCTAGCGAGTTAGCGCCATGACACATATCTACGAACAATTGCCGGTGGCTCACATATCCTTCATTACAAACCGTATCTAAAGTGGTTCAGTAGTTCTGGAGATCAATGAGAACATTGGTTTGCACAAACAAACACAAATTCTTTCAGCCTAAGTACATATCATTTCCGTTCCAACGTGAGTAAAAATAACACTAGTCACTTGTAACAAACAACATTCTGTTTACGGATGGACAATCGTTAGGAATTTTATTATTTATAAATAACTTTGTTTCGATTTGCAGGAATTAATACATACAACAACATTGATGCATATATAAACGCGGTAATAAACGAACCCGATGTCCAGTGTACAAAGAAATGGTGTACTAACAAGTGAGTTTATTTAGGGTGCCTACACTACAGGATTTCATAGAGATTTTGTAACGAAATATAAATAATGCTGAACATTCCATTATGGGCCCGTTCAAGAGCTATTTTAAGTACCATAATTATTAATATTGTTTCAGTCCTAAGCTACAACGCAAGAATAATATAAAGAAGATTCCCTTATTCATGTGACCAACCTTCGCATGAGGAAAGAAGTAGCGCGTATCTTGGAAAGTCATAATTGAAAAAGCTGTTGTAACCGATTGCTTTCCAAATATGAATTTGCACATATTGTAAGTATACTTTTGTTATACCTGACTTGAGTATTTCTTAGAATTGAAACAATGAATATGTAATTTTGTTATTAAATATTTCTTATCTGTCTCTTTTTTCCACCGGCGAGTCATTGATTTTTTCTCTGATGTCGCTGGTCTGTGCTGGGTCGTCAGCTGCTGATCCCATCACACATTCATTGAATCTGTCGGTCCGCGCTTAAACCTGTGATAGACCTTCTAAAGTATGTAAAGACATCATTATTGCAGGTGGACAATTACGGGCTTAAACTATGGCCTCATTATGGCCATATTATGTGACAGTTGTTAGAATTAAAAACCTTAACCACGCCAACTAAATGTAGTCTGGGTGGTCACAAGGTGATAATCAAAATCTAATTTAAATTTCAGATGCGTACTTTTCATTTGCTCAGCGGCTGTGCTTGATGGACAAAAAGAGGGACGACCACACCAAAGAAGTAATCCCCTCTTATGCAGTTGGAAGAAGAAACCTGGACGTAGTCTTATAATGGCCGCTATTATGGTTGACAATAAGATAGTCAGTTCGGGAATTTTTATATATATAAGGGGCATACTTCGCACTATATTGACTTCAGCTAACCCGATAGAGCGTTACCTTAAAAAGAATGGACCCAAAAACACTGACTATATAGACCCTGACAATCGAATTGGAGTGTACCAATTGACTGGATGGAAAACTTGCTTACGTCTCGAAATTGCATCCTTTTCCGCTAACATATCTAACAGAAGTAGTACATGGATTAGAATGGGGTTTGATAAATATCATTCGCCAATTCACGATATAATATTTATATTTTTAAAGAAAAAAATAAAACGGAGAAGTAATATAAAAAATATAGCTAGATCGAGAGATAGAAAACAAGATTGGTCCAACTCGGAGCAGTTAACCTTCATAGAAATTACATATGTTTATAAAGGAAACGCGTTGGAAATTGAAAAAGAAACTTGGGACGGATATGCAGAGGAAGTAGACTGCGACGAATGGATCCCCAGAGCTTGGGGTCGCTTCGTCTGCATAAAGGACGTTGACAATAAACGGGAGCTTCTATCAGGAACGCCTTTGGTTCTTTTTGTGCCCGGTACGAAGACCACGAAAGTCATAGGTATCGCATGTTTTTCTTTGATGAAAGGTGAGGAAAGTATTCTCGTGTTTACTGATTTCAGTTTCTATCGCTGGATTTCATGGAAGCATGAAGAGAGGCTATTTTCAACTAGAACACCATAACGGTCAAGCGATCGTACATTCTAGGTTTTTGCGGTAAATTAGATTAGATAATTTGACTTGTTACTAAAAGTACTTATAATACAGAATGTTAACCTATAAATATACATATAATATATAGAAAATAATAATAGAAAATAGTACTTCCCCGTAAAACGGTTACTTAAAAATTTATGACTAACTAGACGACGCCCATGGCTTCGCCTGCAGAAGATTAGTTTAAAACATATTGAATTCATTCCAAGGGAACCTATAATCGGGATAAAATCTATCCTATGTCCTATTTCCAGTATCTGTATGCCAAGTTTCCGCGTAATCCGTTCAACGGTTAGAGCTTGAAGGAGGGACAAACATGCAAATATCGAAACATCTTTACAAACTTTCACATTTATAATATAAGTAGGATTAAACACAGTATTTTATAATCATAGAGGTTGTAAAAACTAATAATAAACTTAGGCATGATTTTGAAAGCTATGGTTTAAATTAGTACAATTTTTTTCCAATTCATGAATGATTTAAAATGGAAAAGGTTTGAAAAATAATTATACAAAGTTCCTGATAAAAATGAGTAATATAGCACCCACAGTGGACAAGTCTAACTAACATTTATGTAACTTACTATAAGATACAGCGAACTTTGTTCTGCTTATAGTCAATGAATGATCTAACTTACGATTTTGAAATGAATACGAAAGATGGTTATCTCTATAGTCGGTTTACGGACCAAAAATTTAATGTGGTAACGTGATTTGAAAACATTGATGATTATAAATAAATATGTTACATTATGTTACACCTAAATATTTTTCATTTTCGTTATAAAATTAAATGTTTCATAATGTATGTATCATTCTATTTAATATGATTCTTTGTTAACAATCTACTTTATCAAACTAAGATGCTGGCCACGGAGAGTTAAAATAAAACGATGTCTTGGCAACAGTTTTTAATGAAAAATATTATATGATCTTGCTAAATAAATTATTCAAATTAGCCTTTTTGCTACTGTTCCAAGAAAAACAGTAATTGAGGTGAACAAAATGAAATCCGGCTGAAAATTATGAACAACATCAATTAAATTTTATAAATGAATACAAAACACATTGTTAATGTAAATGCAACTGTTATTAAATGATTATATGGTGGAAATTGCATTTTTGTATTTTATTTCTTCTTGATAGAGAGGGAAGTCCGATTCGGGACAGTTTCGTAGGCAACTTTTATATGAGATCTTGTCGTGCGTCAGAAAATGTCGCCCATTTTCTTCGATTTATAAGACGTTAATCATGTCAAAATGATAGCAATTAAAGATTGGTTGGGACGAATTAGTTCCACGTGAAATACAGTATCAGTGGGTATGGTATTCTATTAATCTTAATCCATTGTGTCCACAAATGACACATAAATAAAATTATATTTACAAAAATAAACCAACTTTAAAAATAGTAACTGAAAACTACGAAATAACGGATTAGGGACATACAATTCTAAGTACCCGTCACATCTTAAAAATCAAACACCATAGCAGTAAGGTAGGTAATCATCATTTCAAGGCCTATTTATATAATCCACTGATATTTTGATGAAAAAACCCACAATAAATAATTTATTAATAACAACCATCACTGAATTATACCTAAGTATCCAAATAACAATCAGGAACGAGAATTTTCTGATTAGGTATATAGATTTTGTATATTTAGAAGTTTAAGTGCACTGTGGTACTTTAAAAACTGTGTTCTAAAATAAAATAATTATTTTTATTTAAAACATGATCTTCTTAGTTATTATTATTTTCTGACTTCTAATATAATAATTTCCTTTACATTTTATATTAGCGGCCATGATTTAAGCACAGATAAATTCTTAAACAAGTTTATCAATCGACTCAGTGAACTACTAGATTTCAGATAAAATTATTGTTTGTATACTGCCCTTTGAAGTAAGTTGTCGTGTAATCTGTATATTGATTGATAGTTTAATAGCTGTTGCGATGGTAAGTTCGAATTTTGATTGAAATATCGACATAATAGCCTCGATCAAAGGTAAATTAGTATCTCAGTTGCCTTGCAAATTAACTTGTTGTTCCTTCATAACTTGAAACTATGTATATCGATATATATAGGTATCTCGATGTACTACATCTATAATTATAATTTATAAGTGAAAATTAATTGACCATCTCGGTGTTATGTTTTATCATGGCACACGTTTTAACGTGCGCTAACTTTTTCTAATTCATATAAAGAATTCGTTCTTAACGAAGTTTAGAATTGAATATGATTTTTTCATTTGTTTTTTTTTTAATATAATGATAAAATACGCATTGTACCTAACTTCTTAGCAATGATTATTGAGAAGCAATAAGCCAGATTAGTAAGTTTCTACACCGAAATTCAGATCATATTCGTGAAAGTATTGAACATGTTGAGGTAGTACTATCGGTATCGGCTACAAAGGTACCTGACATACATTTCCCGCATTCATTAGTAGTTTCAATGAATATCCGATACGGAATATCTGCGAATATAAAGATTTTCTTGTGGTATATTTGACGTAAAATAATTTAGCTCCGCGTCTCTCGACCTGTTTGTTTCATTTCATATATAAATCAATGTGGGTATTGGAATTTTATAATTACTACATTGCTTCTGAATAATAATACATTATGAACTGATTGCCAGAAAAGATAATACGAAATGTACCTATACCCCGTTTCAACGATCTTGCAAGGATAAATAAACAATCTTATCTTACAATGTCTTTTAATTGTAAAATTTTGTTTAAAAGTAATACAAACACAAATAAATAAAAAATATAAGAATAAATAATAATTTTATGTCCAAACAAATTTCTGTTTTTATCCAATTACTTTTTAAACGAATGAAATACATTATACTTACTTTTTCTCGCAAGATCGTTGAAACGCAATATATCTTATTGCAGGACTTAGCAGTCCTCTTAAAGTTTAGGATTTAGGTATGATCACCTACAGTGCCAAAGAAATAAAGAGAAAGAGAACATATAAAAAAATTATTTATTTTTATACATTACGAAAAGGGAGCACTACACTACGTTCCCACTTGATGATAGTTTAGGATAGGTAGCTTATCTTTCTAAACTTGATTACACACCCACATTGTAATTATCTGGAAATAACTTTATATTATAAATATTAAGCTAAATGTTTTTTTCATATACCTAGTTAAACTGCGCTACACAAATTTCCTTTTCGTGTTTCCTTCAGGGACACAAGTAATGAATGTCTCAAAAAGACAGTACGTCATAATGTAAAGCACGCGCTAGATGTTTGGATAAACGCTAATCTAACTTCTTCAACTTAATATAACTTTCCTTGTTTCGTATTCGTATATACATATTTCAGTGGGTCATGAATAATAATTTTATGGAAACAGGCTATGGTTACGTCATTATACAACGAAATAAAGTTAGGTATGTCGCCGCATCTATTATTTAATAATACAATATACGCAATAATGTGGACCTTTAGGTAGTCAATATAAAGATTGTAATGTATTAAGTTCAAACTAGATTAGGTTAATTGTCGATATTCTTTCATACTCTTTACGTCTTAACTATGATCGATAGGACATAATTATGGCTAGGTTAAAAATGCTACCTATTATTTACAAAAAGAACCTACGCATAGAGGCAGTGAGTGAGTGGATAGTCAAAATGTATATTGCCTATGCCTATAAGAATTTCGTAAATAAGCTATAATATGTATCGAGATAATAGAGTGATAGTCTTGCCTCTGGTGATAGTCTTACCCCACCTCACATATATTACAGTGAAATACTACATTTAAATATTTATGTATGTTATATGTCGTAATCCGTCAAACCAATTGGGCTGGAGCACGTATCAAATACATACATACATACAGTCGAAAACCTTACCCAGTTGGGTAAAAGAGTATTTGGTGCATATCGAATTATACGCATTGTAGCATAACGTTAAATCCTATTTTTCAACTGATCTATTTGTCTGCTAAAGTCTCCTTTCTAACATCGTTATATCGTTATTTTTACTATCCTTAATAATACAGATCATTTCCGCATTTCTATATTATATTATATCTACATTTAAAAAAAATTAAAACTATAAATAAAGTAGAAAAATAACAGTCTATATTAAAGGTTACGTAACAAAAACTAGCTTAGTGAATATAAAATATTGTTTCGTATGTTTATCTTTGAAATATTATATTTTAATGGCACATAACAGGAAGTCGTACATTCTGTACTCGTATCTACGGGGAAGTAGGTCAGCTTTTTAAAAATTTATTACAAAAACTGCTGTTCTCATATGATAAGGGTATACGGACATAACTTCATTATACCAAAGTTAGATTTATTTTTATTGTTATGTACTAAGAATTTGTACAGAAAATGTGTGTTGTTGCGACTATTAACAAAGAACGATAAATGCAAAAGATTTTGTAGACGTTTTTATCCTTGAATTCTTATCCTTAAGTTCTATTTCGAAAAGTATAAGGACACATAAATCTTTGGTGTGATGTAAAGTGATAATAAAAAATGTACATTTGATTTCTTTAACAACGAATAAAAATAAAAAACATCCAAAAACGTGATTTTGTTTTATAGTAGGTACGTGCGCGAGTCCGACTCGCACTTGGCCGATTTTCCAGTTACATCTATACTAAAAATGTATCTAACATTTTTATAGGTGAAACTAAAAAGTGACTGCTAAATAAATATTTTATGATATAAAACGAAATAAGAAATTTGTACAATAAAAATTCTGATTATGTAACATACAATTTTGTAATTTTTTTTAAGTATAAACATATTACGTTTAAAAAGAAAATCATAGTGAAAACTATAATGGCGAACAGAGACAGATAGGCACGTACGGACCCGTAATAAAAGCTATTAAGCAAATCTATTAAATTAATAGCTTCTCGTCTTTAGTAACTTTGAGGGATAGTTTGTCTCCTGACAGTCTGTTTCAATCTTCCCATTCCCTGGTGATTCTTAAGGGTCCACAAACTCTTGGTCCTGAACTACGACAAAGATTTATGTTTTAAGATTTAATGTTTAAAGTTAGAAATCTTACCTAACTAATTGAAGGCGGTTCAATGCCAACTAAACAAGGTATGTCGCAATGATAATAAAATTCTTCCAAAAAAAGTGTTACAAATCTATAAATTTTGTGGAGATGACATTATTTAGGCCGGTGTATTTGTTTGGCCCGGGTGTATCACTGAAACGCTTGAATTGTTATATCTTTTAATATTATTCAAACTAGAAACGATGTAATGTCTTGTGTAAATCACTCATTTTATGAATATAAAATATATTCTTTGTTTGGATTTAATTTATGTTCTTTTTCTAAGTCACTACACTATTGGCAGAGGGGTCGTGGTCATTTGTGGCATGCTTCACAATTCGTCGCCATTCATCTTGAATTGCTTCCTTCCTTGTACGGGTACATTCGTGGACAGAAGCATCCACAGTAGCTTTGACTTGATCAGTCCAGCGCATGGGTGATCTGCCGCGAGTTCTTGTACCCTCAACTTTCTCATTTATGTAACTGCACAATAATAAAAGTTTTATTTCACTAGCCCAGTTTAAAATAAATAATGATAGGAAACCGAGACCAAAACTGTATTTGAAGAGTATTTGGGCTGTTATAAAATTATTTATGCAGTTTTTGTGGTCAATTAAAATAGATTGAGTCCAAACATTGCCGCAAAACCAACCGAAATATCGTAAAAAGTTTATAGTTAATTCGAATTCGATGGATGTTTGAACTGACCTAAATTTGTCAAAAGTTGCCATCTGTAGAATTTATTGGATATTCACATGCTACTATAATAAAATCATTCGTTGTTTGTATTTAAAGGTTTTCGAGAGGTAAAGAGGGTAAAAGATGCAGAGAAAAGGGAAGAATATAAAAGTTTTGTTTTCAGTAGGTTTGGAAATTATCGATATGATTCATGATAAAAAAAATGAAAATTGAAATATTTAATTCCATTTATCGGTAGTAAATCACATTTTCTGGTTGTATTTATACTAATTCTTTGTATATTATCGAATTCAGTTAGTTACCAAGAATGAAAATCATCAAAACTCACGACGACTCATAAGTTAATTCTGTAATTTCTCTTTCCTTCTTTCTTTCTTTCTTTGCACATCATACGTGGGAGGTAACACCGACGTTGACAAGGCATTCCAATCCTTTACATTAATTTGGTCGGCACGGTATAAAAACGTCGTAAGTAAGGACCCTAAAAGTAAAATCAATATAATATAGAAGGAGAATAAACTTTTAACGGAACAGATTCCCCTGTTTACGTAACCATTCGCGGGTGAAGCGTGCCAAAACAAATGCTGAATCGTATCGCAAACAATCAAAATATTAGGTAACTTTTTTGAATATTGTTACGGACTTCTGGGAATGGGGTAAAGTTTGTTACCGTGTCCTCGTTATTTCCAAGATCATTATGAAGGTCACTTGCCATCTTTACAGTTAGTTAAATAAATTAATTTGGGGGAGAATTTCATCTTCTTTGGTCATTTAATCCTTTCTCTCCAATGCCTGTTAAAAACTTCTATATCACGTTATCAAAAAAATACAGACTAGATTTTACGCAATGGTATTAATTATAGCAGGTAAAATGGACTGTTAAATTTATGAAACCTATTTTCATAGGTAAATATTTGAACTGGTCAGTCATAATCACAACTATAATATATTCGGGCAGTACAAAATAATTATTCGTATTCCATTTCGTTAAATCTAATATCAAAGGATAATAAATACACATATAATATTTACATAGTCGGCAAAACTAATTAACTTGAGAGTGTGCAGAAGGCGACCTACTTCCTGGGCGTGTACATAAGCTCGGTGTTGGTGCTATTATTGCTAGGAACAAGTTTACATATTGTTGTTCGCAGCGATTTACTTCCTAAAGTACTTAGGAACTTCTAGAGAATTTCAACTTTATAATATAGTGATTTTATTGCGTCATAAATAGCACACGCGCGTTCAGAGAAGATTCCTTTATGAGATTATTAAAATGCTGGTTGCTTTGAATTCTGTGTTTTTATACATTTTATTGAAAAGATAAATTCAGACACAGAAAAACCTTTCGTTCTTAATTGTTGTTAATAATTATAATTAACTATCAATGCTCAACATAAGGCGTTATTTGCCCTGTGAATACATCGAAAAGACCACGGAAGAAAGAACAGATACATTCATTGCTCTGTGGAAAAGACTGAGAAGGAAACCCTAAACTTCTTATGTATTCTTCAAAATAATTATTTTTCCTCCCAGTATTTCTTCTCTCCAGTATATACACTCCCACGAAAGCCCACAAACATGCACACACACACTTATTCCCATATATTACATTACCTACCATAGCGTTTTTTACATTTGTACATAGATCTATACTATCGTCACACCTCTTCAAAAATTTAATTCAAAATTGCAAAATGCTACGGTGAAATAAAAAAGTGAACTTTAATGGAACAATGATTTATTATAGCAATAGGACATTAATGCGTCACAAAAAATAATGTTTTGTGACGGTCATTCCGTTTCCGTAGAAACCGTTCCGTAGATCACACTGTGTGAGAGCGAGTAACCGTGTAATCGTGCGATTGCGTGACAGTAATTTAGGGTTGGCTATAGCACAATAAGCTTGTACACAATAAGCATTTTAAGACAAGGAATTTTGGAGAAAACTTTCAATTCCAATGGTTATAGGCTACGTCTCAGATGATTTTTACTATAACTAAAATAAAAAATGGCATTTTTTCATAATCAATGAATGGGTGAGTAATAATTACTGGTATCTGTTGAGACTCACTTAACTTCTGGGTAATCTACTACATTATAATAGAATTGAAAGTTGGGGGGCTCTGTTTGTCTGTGTGTTTGAAAGAGCATCACGCCAAACCACGCCACGTCTGATTTGATAGAACAATGGATGAAGTACATAATTAAATAATTCGTAACTTATGGCATTACTTAGGCTTTATTTTATTTTATTTTAATCAGTCCGTTCTATCAAAAGTTATTCTAAGTGACGTGGTCAGCCATATTGAAAAAACTTACAACAGTGGTAGTAGACATTTGTTTTAATAATTTTAGGCAAATACTTAAATATGTAGGCTATAATAGAGCCCTAATCTGAAAAATGTTTTGTTTAGGAAAACTTTTTTTTACCGCGGGATACCAGGTAAAAGGTACACTGAAGCGATGCGAGGGCGGGTCGACTAGTGATGAATTAGTTACCATTTTGCTTAGTTATTGCATATAAAATGATTATAGGCGTGAGCGAAGTATTTTGTGGCTGCCCTATTTGAAGGCTGAATTTAGTGCTACTCCGATCGGATTTATGGAGCCAAATCAAAACGTCATGCAAGGCGGTGCAAATAAAATGTTAGTTGTAAGTCGTACGTTCCATAAATATCGTATCAATCTCACGTAAAATATTTATGACACGTTTATGCTTGTTATTTATATTAAACCAGAAGACTGGGCAGACGTTCTGGAAAATACTAGATCAGTTTTAGTATGGTCCATCCCATATTTTTTCCCATTAGGTATTTCCACTCACAATTTTCGTATCTTACCTACCTTACGGTACCTTTAGTAAATTCTCATTACGTTGAGCGACTTTCGCGTTCCGTCCGACTCCTACTATGGCCCTAAACTGAACTCGGCCCCTCTAATTATATAGGTATATCGCAGAATGTGTATTAAGATCTGTCCAGCTATTTAGGAGGAATTCAGAGATGCCTTATGCCGAAACGAAAGTAAAAAAAACCAGCCTAAGTTACTTTTTATTATATCAGTTATCTGTCCCGTCTGTAAAAGTCCCGTCAAAATCGGTCCAGCTGTTCCAGAGATTAGCCGGAACAAGCAGATAGATACGCATACAAATAAAAATAAAAGAAATTGTTATAACTACCATAATATATATATAATAATATATATATATAATAAAAAGCGATTATTTTAATATTACTAACATACACTTAAACATTTATTTGTATAGATAACTTAACCTAACAAGGTTAATATGAAAATACATTTTGGTGGTTATTCAAATTATAATTTTCTACGTCATAAATCTTCTTAAACAGTTCTGACGTTACGTTCATGTTAGCGAGTTAGGGAGGCGTTATATAACTTAGCATGTCAGACACGGACTTTTTCTAGACTTAATTTTAGTTGCTCACCCACAAGGCAGCAAGAAAACTTATGAACATCAAAACTAATTTCCTCTTCTACGTAAATTTTGCGAAGTCTTCCTTATCATAATTTGTTTTGACGTGTTAATTTTCTCATAAATTATATAAAACCACTGATCCGCTTTCGCTTTTATTCGGTATACGTGTTTGAGTATACACATAACATAACGTTGCTATTCATTTATTTTTGGCGTTTTAAAATATTCAGTTTATTTTCCTATAAATTGAGAACATATTTGTTTATTGCATTGGTTTGATTAAAGCCGTCAATAAAATCTCGTGTGCCATCAATCGGCATCAAAAATTTTGACAATGGAGTTTGCCACTAATTCCGATATTGATTCAAGCTGGGGCAACTTGGTGAAGTATACCTTTTCAGTGGCAACAGTGTGGTTCAGAATTGTCTTAATAATTGACGTTATATTTTGAATAATCTGTTGAGATCTCAATGGGATTGTATTTACCTAATTATCTGTCTAACCTAAGCATACATTATACGGTAGGCATCAAATCGTAGCAATGGATTACAGCAATTCTTATGCACGTCTCAATTTCAATGCAACGGGAACACAAAACCCGTTGGAACCTAACTAATATAGAAAGTGGGTCGTAACTGCACGTTGTAATTATGTTCATTGTAAACACGTGGGGCAACAGCCGGGCAACAACAATACTCCACGCTGTAATGAGCTCGTGTCCATGAATTTTGTTGCTGTTTTAGGCTATTCTTACAGCCTCCTTTAGCCTACTTTATGTCACTTTATACGTGTTATGGAAAGATGAAAGACATTATGACGTAGTTTATATTGTAGTTTATCGGCAAATATTTTCTGCATTTTATTTTATACTGCAACTGCTTCTGAAATTCGTTACGTCGTAGTTATTCTTGGTAAATCTTTACCAAAATTCGGTTCAAAGCTGAATTGTGATTACATGTTGAAGTAAATTTAGGTAAACAAAAAACATAACACAATAAAAAAGAACATGAACCTAATGAAGTACCTAGATGTTCTGTTTCCGAACAGGTACAATTTTAGTAGTTGCGTGAAACGAAACTTCCTCAAGCTAAAAAGGTTTCTTGAAGTTGAAGCGGATCTTTTTAATTCTTCAGTCGAAGTAAGTACGTGATCCAACGTTCATCGGAGCGCACGTGCCGGCTTCACTGAGACCATTCCGGATAATGCGGCCGCTTCAAGCAATGGAGCAAATTTATCGGAAGGATTCCTTACAGGCGGTGTGTAAGCTGTTGATGCCTTTTGAGTTTGCACAGAACATGTGACTATATAAAATTGGATCGTCAGAATCACAAGAATAATCCGTTCCACGATGGTCGTTTCATAACGCTTAGGCAGATTTTTAGCGTCATATTTTGTTACTCTCTCTTCGCAAATTAGATATTTTTCTTGGTTCTCCGTACTTGATAAGATATCAATCTGCTAATAGTTTAAAAATTCTGACCTCCAAGAAGAATAAATTATTTTACTCGAAGGCCAAAGTATCATACTAAGTATGAATGTCAATTTCATTACGCTGTTTCAGTAAAGGAAATAGAAAAAATTAAACAGCCTATTTCGTATACTTGTCAAACTCAAATAATAATCGTCGTGGAAAAGCGAGAAACTTTTCAAATTACACAGCACAAATTCAGATGTAATAAGAGTAATCGTTTGGGATTCGGTTAAAGTGAAATGCTTCAAAATTAATTGCAGGAATACGGCTCTAAATCGACCTAACAATGAGTAAGCCTTGTAAAAGGCAAAATATCCCTTGAGAACAACTTGCTTATTATATTAATTAGATATTTATTGCAGTAATAAAATCGAAAATGTAGCCATACTCGTATAGTCAGTCAGTGATGTCTGTCAATTATGATATAAATGCATCACTCAAATATTAGCGGATCCAAAAACTCGACGCCATTTTTGGATGCCAGTCATTTCTTGATAATCTGTGGTGCAAAAATATTAGCGTACGGCGTGGTTAGTTTTCGGATAAGTGTGATAAAGCGCAAGTTGAGCATAGAGGTAAGTTGGGTTATTGAAATATTTCGAAAACTATTCACCGTATGCAGAAGCATCATAATAACAAAAGAGTCGCGAAAGAGGCATTTATTGCGCGACCACCAGTGGCCACGTGTTGATCGATTTAAGTACACGCAGGCATTGTTTATTTTTGTAACTATGTATAAGGTAAAAATTTAAAGGTTAAATAAAAAAGGTTATCCGTTTTCAGTTTCGTTTCTAGTTTGTTAAATAATGGGTATGCAAGTGAAGTTATCTAAGAGTAAACAACAGCTATATCCTGAATATAACATTTATACATCGTTCGTGAAATCGCCCCTTCACATTACACATTCAAAATACAGAAAAATAATACGGGCTGTTATAAAATATTTCCACACATTTTAAACTGGTATAATACAGAGAAAGCAACTCTAATAACAACGTACTCACGTCAACAAACACGTGTTTACAATCGCTGTAATTACAGAACTGAAGTAGTAGTTTTACCTTTGACCTACTTTGCTCGGCTTACTTTCTACGTGTGTCCAAGGTAACTCTTCTAGGTAAACCGCAAGTCAGACCACGTGATGTGAGTACACTACCTCACCTAGATTTCTTATTGCGAACAAGGTTGTCGATAAATGGTATTCACATTAAAGAATGCTATCATAGAGTTCTAAATAAGGGAATTAATGTTAATAGTTAATATAAGTATCATGGAAAGTTGTGGAAATAGGGCTTAGAAGCTATTCAAAGTCTATCGTCTAATAAGTTGTTTGAAATAGCCTTGTAGTTTGGTTTGAATGGTGTCGGGGTCAGAAATACTTGCAAATTACTAGTCTTCGGAGTTAACTAAGGTGTTGTCATCCATGTCAAAATATGTTTTTAAGTCTATACTATAACTTTGCTAAAATTTAAATGGAAATTTCTACCTTTGGTTCTTTGTATTTACGCTTCATATCTGCCAAAATTATTTAGTTCCTGAGTTTATTATTCTCAAAAGCCCAAAATGTAACCATTCATGTAGTATTATAATATTGATTGATAGATTTTTACACATTTTCAACTTGTATTTAGACTATTCAAGTCAATATTTAGATTATTTATTTCAATTAAATGTAATAAGTCGCCATAATTGTTCTGTCACTCACAGATTACGTAAAAGATTTTACAGTTTCTTCGATTGTCACGACAAACAAATCTTGAACGAAAGCAGTAGTACCTGCGAACAAGAATGTTTCGAAATCTGTTTAGTCACCATGTTTTATTAATGCCTTAAAATTCAGCTTACTTGAACTTTGTTACAGCAGATATTTTTTAACGAAATTCATAAATACTTTAGGTATAATACCTATTAGTGTTTTCGCTACACATTCATAGACCTGCACTAGTTTACTCTTTTAGACAACACACAAATACAAGAACATACATCACACACAATTTAGTGAACATAAATTTGAGTTTATTTACGGGTTTTTAAGGGTATATTTACTATAATTACGGTGATACTTAAATCAAGTTGATTAAAATTACTAGAAAGATAATTTTAAGCGTGACACGACTTGTATAATGTATATCGCTTGTTTTAGTATGAATAACTATATTCATAGCGGAAGAACCATGTATTGTGTGTACTTTGTGAATGTTGTTCTACTAACTAATAAATGTACCTAGAAACGGTTTAGTCACTGCTATTCATGAAGTTTAAAAAATGAGCTACAGAAAACAGAGACCAACTGCAATCCACAAATGTTGTGTATCTACCAAAAGAGTTACAAATGTCGGTTACCATTACGTATTGCCACAAAAGTTGTAAATTTTCGTTTGATAAAGACACTTTACAAAATGTTTTGTCATAAATAAATTTGGTAAATTACCGTACACAGGTACGACCAGCGTAAATGATTATGTATTTCTACGAAACAAAAACAGACTTCAGTGAGATACATTGGAACAAGAAGAAAATTTGAACAAATTCAGTAAATTTTCCCTAAATTATCAAGTCAAATATAATATTCATAAAGACCTGGAGCAATATAACAGTGTTATTGTTTTAAAAAGTTCCTTTTAGAAGATTGTGTTCTGCCAAACTAATTATCTTTGTAGGTACGACTTGAGAAAGTCCCTCTTCATCTCAAACTCATTACATAATAACATGTTTTATATTCTAACAACTAATTTAAAACTCAATTAAAATTTTCGTAAATAGATTTAGTTTTGTGTATTTATTTACATAACTAAATCTACATTAACCTGAATAAATGATCCTTTAGTGTTCGACGTCAAATTTTGTACACACGTAACTAGTTTTGTCTCAGTTAAATTTGTTACTAAAACTTGCGAAAGGAATTGAGTCGGGCCTCGAATTCGGGTTCGCCCTACGATAATTGGGTTTGGGAACAATTTGCGAGACTGGTTACCCTGTGAATGTGAAATAACAACTTTTGTATGTTGTTTTATTGTTGAGTGTCATTATATAAAGGGTACATTACAAAGGCCTTTGTCTCTAAAGTAAATAT
This sequence comes from Lerema accius, assembly GCA_001278395.1. Taxonomy (NCBI): domain Eukaryota; kingdom Metazoa; phylum Arthropoda; class Insecta; order Lepidoptera; family Hesperiidae; genus Lerema; species Lerema accius. Next base: position 562,944 of record LGAG01000613.1, on the reverse strand, counting down.
TTCAACGTTAGGATCAGATAACTAAAATTCCAATGGTAGCAGTGGGAAGCGAGAATCTACATCCTTTATTGAAAGTTACCCTACTATATTTATTGAACCATTCGGTCAGATGTGATTGAGATCCTTTTCTGGAAATGGTTTATTTGAATTTTTTCGGATCCTTACATTAAAAGAGGACCTCTTAGAGCAGGTATTCTCACGAAATTGTCTTTCTACCTGACTGCGAAAGAAGATAATGGTTCTCGAGGATATGTTATTTTATAGGTCCATTTCTTTAGGACGCTCTACAGTTCAAACGGTTTGACGGATGTCAACTTAAAAGATAGCATTGGATTCGTCTTTATTGTGAAAATGACATGAGGTTTTTGTTTTCAACTATCAAACGTGCACGCCGATGGCATATTGTCGTTTTGTTCAGAATTAAATAATGTTCAAGATAATTAATAATATTATGTAAAACTCGCATATTTTCATTATGACCATAAGAGCTTAGATTAGTCTCTTTGCTTACTAATACCATCGTGATTAATATAATTTTTTTCTAAAATAATTCTCTGTAAAAAGAATTTAGTCGCAAGACGCTGGTGTTTATAAAATAGATGCTAGACTGAAAGGCTTTTACGATGAAAGGAAACTTTACCAATGCTCATCTGCTTTCAAAAGCTCCATAAGACTAAAATAAGACTTAAAGCTCGCATAAAAGGAAAATGAAAGCAAAATGGAGAGTTTAGCGGCAAAGTTTATACATGTTTATGGGACGTCTTTCAAATGCCAGAAATGAATGACAACAACAACTTTCTTGGTAGTTTTTAGAAGATTCAAATCATATCGACAAGCTTTGTTTACTTTTCTTAATAACTGTACCTTGAAAATTTTACCTAATTTCGTATCTGTAACAGTTGAGTTGTTTAAAATTATATTAAAGACGTATTCTTGTAAAATATATATGTTCAACTCAAACTTTGCACACACTTAAAAAATCTATGTCGCTATATCAATACATAACAGCAAAAAATAACAAATCCTTAACATCTCGATAACTTTGTGTGAAAATCATTATGCCAATAAGTAAAACAAGGGAAATTGCGTTCAATAAACTTATTTGAGGAAAACAAATTTCCAAACAGTATTATTTACTTCCAAAGTTGTCATATTTGAATCAACAAAACGTTAATTAAACACAAAAGTTCAATTTCGTTAAATGGGAAACAATAAATTGACACGTGTAACATTTACGAACTTATTACTGCTAATGATTCATCGTGCCAATGTGACAACAAAGACGAATGGAATATTATTTGTAAAAGGAATATTCGTACCGGACGTTATTAATTTTGAAGCGGTAAGCGTCGAGTAAGTAGGATAAGAACATAATGACATAAGAAATAGAAAATTTGTAATATGTAAAAGAAAATATTATGAAAGAAGAATTGTTCTTCAATCAATTCGAAATAAATATTGGTTCAGAATATTTTATAAAAAGAAAAATTATTGCACATTGACATATCGATACCCATATGAATTTAATTTGCAATGGTTAGAATACCTTACTGCCTTTCAGTGGATCCTGAGTTCAATTCCAGCGAAGCAATTTGAATTGTTAATTTAAATTTCTGTTTTTAGCCTGGATCTGTCAGCGTGTAGGTATCCGTATCCGTATTACTGTAAAGCTATGGGTGTATAGCTTTTATTTTATAACACACTACGAATTTAATCGATTCAGAATTTTATTCGAATATTGCAAGTTAGTTTGACACAGAAGGAGTTGTAACAATAAACTTGCCTATACAGTTTGGTCGTCTAATTTATTTTAACAAGCTTGCAAAAATTCTTATTAGTTACACCGACTTTATGCTTAGCTGTAAAGAGGAGGTATGTGATTCGTTATGGACTACATGTGTTTGTTCTCAAAACAAACTTGAAATATACTTGGAACAAGTTCAAAAGGCTTGCGGTAGTCAGTAGGAAAACATTTGCCAAATTAACCTCACGCTGGAGGGCATACTTATTTAGGGCAGAGGCGACCTCGTGACTTGAATACAAATCATTGCGTCCACTACAACTTCTGGTAAAGCTTTAGTACATTAACTTGACGACCCCGTAGCCTAGTTGGTTATGACCCTGCCTGCGAAGCGAGGGGTCTCGGGTTCGATTCCCGGCTGCGGCAGAAATTTATTTGACAGATAAATGTTTGTGCTCGGGTCATGGGTGTTAATAATGATTTATGGTTTACAATCAAATGTCGACCACAGATTGAGTCACCAGTTCTTTTATATGCATACTATGATTCTTATTAATATACTTTAAAATCGTCGATGTTAAATTTTGATCTTTACAAATGTTGAATTTTTAAGGGCCAAAGACTTTCTACTTAAGATATCAACAACTATTCTTATTGTGCTATTAAGTACTTTTAAAGGATTTAACTTTACCGTCGTATTACTTTAAAATTCTTTTTAAAACTTGTTTTTATTTAATTTAATTCACATTCAAAGGGTTTTGTAACGTTTTTCTTTGAATGAAATAAATTATTTATATCTAATACCAAAAAAGTCATATAATCAGAGATTCCAAAATTTAAATGTAAAAGATGACTATATTTACGGCTCAACTTTATGATTAAAATGTCTTTATTGTATACTTTTTTTACTTACGGCTTTACCATACTAAGCACATTCAATATTTAGACTAAACATATTCTCATATTTCCGGTAGATATATAAATATATTGAGAAGTTTACATCTTAATCGAGTTACCCTGCACGTTCAGGCTACAATGACTGAAAAAGAAAAATAATATGAGGCTAAATCAAGGTCCGGAAAAATGCAAGGCGGCTCGTTCCTAGTTTCCTAGAGTGTGTATATATAAAGGAACAGCTAAGTTACAAAATGTCGTCGAGACAATGTAAACAAATCCAATACCATTAGAGCGCCGTTAAAAGCATTCTTAACCAAAAGGATACCCATTACTTAACTAAGAGAGCATAAAACACTCACCATACTCGGGGCACGTGCTACACAACGCCACAGCCAGGAAAAAGCCGATCACTTCGCCTCCAAAACCTTTGCAGGCCATTTTTTTTATTTAGCTCAACTGCCGCTGGCTTTTACCAACATTTTTACTTGTCTATTTTGTGTTTCACTGAAACCCGCGCTGTGCATTGATCGTCCTTTTGCCGTGAAACGATCCCACGGGCAACATTGTCGTCGGCTCTAATCAACGTTTTCACGGACCCTAAGTGCGGTCACATCTGGAACAAAAGAATTCACTTTTTATAATGGTATTCTTCACTAAACGATTCTGGGCGATTCATTGACTTACAATATATTACTATGCTTACATATTAGTCATATATTTATATAATAGTTATCGAATACGTCATATATAAAAATACATGCAGTTCTTTTGCACAGATAATAATGTTTAAACGTAGATTTTCGTAGTCTTGAAAGCCAACAAGCATGATAAAAATATTCTACATTAAAACACAAGATTTACATCGTCATGAGGCAAATTTTAATGTCAGCCATGATTACCAACGCTGACACATTGTTATCTAGTCGCATAGAAAGCTTGACTATGCATAAATTACGATCCTCCCGCATCTGCTCCGTGATAAATGGTATTATCTGACAGCTATTTTTAGTCTTTTAGCTTAGACTCTGGTATAAATAAAGTAGCCTAGCTATTAGCAAATGCATTCTCGAAACAAATTACTTAATAATGTAATACACGAAAAGCTATTTCGCAAAGTGATAGCATCGATCATCGATCTTCGATGTGACGTTGGTAAAAGCATACATAGATATATTTGTTTATGTATAAGTATGAACGTAGGTATAACAATGTGAGAACTTGTATTTCAGTTGGAACATATTAAAAAATGGTGATAAGATTCTACGTACTTTTAAATATTTTTCAAAGTTGCTTGTTTAAAAATAAATAACCAAACAAAAACCAACTTATGATAAATTAAATTAAATCGCTACGAAATAGATGTTTTCACTATCAAAGTCAGCATTTCATTTGACACCAAAGGTAATAGAATACTTTTACATACAGTCTCTCCTATTATGGTACTACTTACTGTTTACTTTGCGTGCCTTACGCCAACACGCAATAGCCAAATAAAGGCAAGGAAAAACATTATTATAATTAAACATAAGTCAACAGTCTTTCTTCACTAATTGTATTTTTACAGGTAGTCAACTAGAGCTCCTTAATTATTAGGGCTTTTCGTCATATTCGTCCAACTATTTTCGGTTTTACTTAGACTCTTACTTAGGTACTGAATAGAAAAAAGACATATTTATATTATTATATATATTTATTTATTTTGTTTAATGTAGTATTATGACATCGATAATATAAAAAATATATTTGACGTACCTACCTATTTTTTATGTAAATTATATCATGTAATCCGCTTTTTGCACATAATTAACAAAAAAAACTAATTTTAAATCAAAGAATTCAAATTGTAGCAAAAATCATCCCAAATTCTGTAACGACAGCTCATTCTGCCGAAAGTTCAGTAAGGATCCACGAGGTAATTTCTTCACTACTAAAAAAGCTATCACACATTATAACCACGTACGTTTCGTTCGTAATAATAAAAATAAAGGGCATTACGCGACCTTTTCTCTGCTCTCAGCCGTACAAAACGCAATTAAAACGAGCGTTTTTTACACAATACGCGACGTGTAATTATTTGTTGAACGCGTTACAACTGGAAGTGACCTGAAAAGGACGACGGGAGCACAAAGGCGTCCGAGGTAGAAATTGTATTGTATGAGGCGCTTTATACTAACCACGAGCGTCGCTTGTGTTTGTCGTCACCTATATCTATTCTTTACCTTGTCACCCACTTAATACTGCTTCTTGCGTCCTCATTTCATTAGTTTTTCTAATGAAATGTTTTATTTACTTACTCTGTCACTGTTCTTTAATCAAAGTGCGGTTGTTCTATTGTGTTGAATGTATCTTATGAGATAATCACATGTTTGTGTTAACACTTGGGCTATCATAGGTTTATAGGTACGAAATTTAATTCTTGTATGAAATTAGACGACGGTCGAGCGAAAAAGCTGAGAAATTATAAGTGGACATAAACTACACGGACATTGGCAACATTAAAGCCTCACCCATTGCAGTATCGGCTAAGAAAATATAAGAAGAAAATACTGGCTCGCAACACGACTTTTCTTAACTCAAGGTTTTGTTATTCTAATTTTTGAACTCTAGTATCGTAAGTAGTCACATACGAGCAATAAAATCGCTGGCAAAATCATTATATTTTTATGCTGGCAATCCTTTGTTCATGGGTAATCCAATCTAAATTTAAACGAATATCGACAGAATACGCTTACAGAATACGATAGGTACCCTATATTGGGGTTTCAGAGGATTTATTAAACCGCAACTCCGATTCTACTAATCTTAATGAAGTGATCAATGTAAAGCGTAAAAAGGGCTTGTGTTCAAACAGATTTAAAACCTTCTAAAGGTGTTTTAAATCTCCTTGCTTGTTAGGCTTTGTACTACCCAATTTATATACGAACGTACATTGGAAAGTACAAAATTGGATAGTAACGATTCTTCACCTAAAATAACAAAGTTTACCTGTGGTGTTTGTAAATTGATCGGTCATTGTTATATAAGATCCACTAGGCTTCAATTCTCTAGTAGGTACTTAGTGTAGATAAATAGTGAATTGTCAACCAATACTATTAACACAGAGGTGTAAATAAAAACTTAGTATTTATGATAAATTAATATAGAAGTTTAAATATATTTTTTTTTGCTTATGCTACCGAAGAGTCCAAAAATAGTGTTGAAAAGAGTCGCAAATACCTACGGGAACGCCCAACTTTCCTTTCTTTAACTGCGTGAGCTATACTTCATTGATAATCAAAGAAAAAAATAATACAGTAAAAAATATATTTAAGTGAGTGGATTCTTTATATGTACTAAGTAAACGTTAATAAAATATGAAACAGGTTATTGAAAACGGTATATGGAAAACGTTATTTTCATTTAACTACCACAAAGAACGCTCTACTGAGGGCAGATTTATACCGCTTTATTGAAGTTAAAAACAGTTGGAGCAGTAATCTTCATAGGTTTATGCTTTTCAATTAAAAGAGCTTTTTTAAAAAGCAATGATCTAAAAGCTTCAATAACTACTTTTAGAAAAAAAATTTTTCAGGCAAAATAGATGAATCGCTCAGAAATGTTTTTAATTTTACTGTATCCAGATATTTATATCATAAATAGAAAATGACATCACTACTTTGTATTCAATTCCCAACGCAATATCATTTGTTGTTATGTAATAACACAAAAACTAAAACAAGAGTTCCAATTTGTTTTTGTAAATAACCAAATTACTTTTTCCCGCTAACACCTTATTCAATTTGCCAATAAATCGGTAATCAAGGAGGTACGTTTATTTGTGCCGATAAATAAATCCGTAAAACAAAAACATTGCGCAATATAAATAAAATTGACATCACTGCTATCCGGTCATATAAACTGCTCCATTCTTCGTTTGGGGTCATATAAACACGCCATAAAAACAAGTTTTGTACTAAACATAAAAACGGTTTATGAGACAACCGACGTCGTTCTTCACCAAGAAAACATCGCGAGGGACTAGGGTGCAATCATTATATGTTTGTGTAACTGTAATCAAAATATATTTAAGAAATCAGCAACAAAAACACTAAAACAAAGCGTTTAGTGCTATTTACCCAACTAGGTACGTATTTAGGGTTGTTCGAGATTATGTATACATAATGGATGTATTTATATATGCGTGCCAACTGGTGGTTCGAGAGCCACTGTCGTATACCTCTTAACGCCTCACTACTGAGAACGGGTCACTTTTTAAAATCGAGATATAGTACATACTTTACCATACTATTCTAGAGCGCATTGCCGAAAGAGTTCGTGGTCAACCCAAGTAACGGAAATTTTTATGCCGCCCTAGTGTCTCCAACGTGGCTTAGCGACTGTCACCAAACAAAACCAAACGTTAGTTACTGATGTTTGAACGTATCCTGTCAAGCACAGAAACACGCTGTATAAATATAAGAAGAAACCTCTTGTTAATTGTAACTATACTGCAGTAACAAAATAAGTTAATTTCTATTTCATAGTCCTTTAAATCTAATTTTCTTTTCCTTTCTGTCATATTTATACAACAATGCTTCATTATTTTAGTCTTTGTACTCCTCAATATAAGCTTTCAAAACATACTTCTGAGAAAAATCTTTTCTTCACGAGCTACTTTTAATGTTGGTAGCCATTTTCAAGTCTCGTCCTTACCGCAAATAGCGCAAGTCTAAAAACTTCTTTGACGGAGTTTATCGCTAATATTTCAAAGCAAGACGTCCTTTTTGCTCCACTTTTTCTTCCCCGCACACTTTTGTCCATCATGATAGTATACTAAAGTTGTAAGAGCCGGTGGCTTTTACAAACGCATTTCAAGATTCGTGGGAGTTCTAACAGTTTTTTATTACATAAGGCGTAAAAGCTTGTTTATTAAAATGCTCTTTTTTATTTAAAATATTTCGTAACTACCAGAGTTTTAAAAGTAACACCTAATAAATATTGATACATTAGTATAAAAATTTAAGACTATAAAGGACTGTAACTATCTTTAAGCCTTAGTTAACGAGTAGGTTACTCACGATTTAAATATGTTGCTCGATCACAGGTTACTTCCTCTACCACCGGACTTGATTTCGATAGTCTTAATTTAGATAGATTAGATGTAAGACCATCAATAAGTTTGTATTAAGGTTCTCGGTAAAGATTTTCAGTATTGTATTTTACGAGTTAAATACCAAAGAAAACTAAATAACATTTCATACATATTTTCGAAGATGACGACTTTTATTTCCGTCAACTTAAGTATACCTTCGCTGGTTCACAAATAATCACAATACTCTTTATAGTATCTAGCAACAAAACGGCAACAAGGTAACAAAATTGTATGCTACATCAACTGAACGTAAAACAAACCACAAGGGAAAAATTCACGAGAATAACTGCATTTTACTTGAAGATATTGCGCAGTAAATTTACTTAGTCGCTCATGGCCGTAAACTTTTTACATTGGAACAACTTGCCGTGCTGCAATGCAAATGAGTTTTGTTACTCTTAAACATTTTCTGACTATTCATCTATTGAAGAATCTAGAATGATTTTTAAATGAATATCAATTAGAAACACCTTTTTTAACAGAAACCAACTTTGTTGAATAAAAGTTCTTTCACAGAACAGACCATTGTTTGTAAGTAACTTGTATTCAGTCTTATTTATTTTATTTAATAGAACTGTATCTTTCATATCTTTACAAGAAATATTTGATTAACCTAATGCAACTAACTTTATAGGTAGGCAAACGTACTAGTATAGTCAAGTTAAATCTATCGAAATGATGTTTTCATCTTGGACTTAATCTACCTGTGTCATACGATGTAAATGATTATTTTTATTTAACAAAGCAATGTGATTTGTGGCCTTCATCATCATCATCATCATCATCACTGTCTATAACTGTCCTATTACTGGGCTCGCGCCTCCTCTCATAATGAAAGGGATACAGTCAACCAGCCGGCGAAGTGTCTATATAACATTAATATTTTTTTATAGAATAGCAATGTATGCCAAAAACTAGACTAGCGTTTGGAAGAGTGTGATTTTTGTCACGTTGCACAAGAGCGGCCAATTCTCCTACAGGAATCAGAGTGCGAACTCACATAGAATACTAAGTAAATGCTAGAGAAATCTTCTTAGATACATTGATTGTATGATGCCTTATCGCAATTCAACTGGGTAACTAGAATACTTTTTCCGCACCCTATGACGTAGTTAGTGAGGTAAGTTTGCCTACTGGAGTTAAGAGACGTTTACATTCAAGACATACATACATACACTCGATAAACAATACCCTCCTTGAGGAGTCGGCTAAAAATTGTTTCTTCTTTTTCAGATTGTTTTTAACCCACAAATCCCCTTCTCTTTCTCTTTTAATACTTATTTGCTTATAATACTAACATCACCGCCATTTTATTTCAAATCTCAGAATGTTAATACGATAATGATCGATCAACCCCAAATTCAGTCACCATTTGAGGTTATTGCCTATAATCATCGCAAGTTATAACTGTCCCACTGCTGAGCTCAGGTCTCCTCTCACAGTGTGAGGGGTACAGGCCATAGTCCACCATACTTGCGTAGTGCGGATTAATATATCCTTTTGCCTATATCAATGACATTATAACAATTGAATCCAAGAATATTTTAGTTACAAAGCCATGACTATTATTATTATTCTTGTATTTTAATCGAAATCATATAAATATGTTAAAGATTTTTCAGGACCTTTTCAGAAGCGGCTTATTTTCAAAAATAACGAAAATAAGTTACAGTGAAGTCAATTTTTATATGAGAATCGAGGCGCGAACTTACACAGAATATCAAATAACGTCGCCGATGTGAAAATTCTGCAGATTCCAAATACGTATTGATATAGCGAACTAGCTGATAGACTGCGAAACAGCCTTAAGGGTATATTTCTCAATAAAGTTTAAAGTTTCGATTCTAGATTCTTATATTTTACGCCTAGTATTTCGAATTTATATTCGAACTTCTGTAAATTATACGACATGAAAATGTATTGTAATAATTTACTATTGATGATGGTGATGATCATAAAACTCACACAGAGAGAAAAAAAGGCGTGCGAACAAATACTGACACATACGCACGCACACACACACATACTAACATAGAATAGTGATAAGGGAATGTAATAATTAGGGAATAGAAGGTGGTGGGTGACCCTTGTGAATTTGTCCACTGAAGACTATGTGACGTCACATTTAACTTTAATATTTATATATAATATAAGTCTTTATGGCTTAAAGTTAATTAAGATGTTCAGTTCTCAGAGAAAACATTTTTTCCTTGATATTATTTTCACAGAATCTACCCTGCAAAAAAGAAAGACTTCACTAATATCGGAAAAATATAACCATGAAACGTACGGCAGAGGATCATATAGAAATGCGAATCTGATGGTTACTGCTTGAAGCTTCAAAATTCAATCTACTTAAAAGGAAATTGGGAACGGAAAATCGTAACTGCAGGGTAAGCAAATTTTTATACTCACATAAGTTTGGCGGTGGATAACGTAATAAAAATAGACTATATAGATACGTATTTACTATACAAGAATAAATTGGTATAAAAAATTTATATACAAACATCAACTTTGGATCTATTTCGAGCTTGAGGTTTCACAATTTAATACGTCCTAGAGATATTTTCAACTTATTGACGACCCCGTAGCCTAGTTGGTAGTGACCCTGCTTGCGAAGCGAGGGGTCCCGGGTTCGATTCCCGGCCGGGGCAGATATTTGTGTGACAGATAAATGTTTGTTCTCGAGTCATGGGTGTTAGTGACGTGTTATTTTTGTTGTCCATGCCACCCGCGACACAGGGAATCCTAGTGCGG
>LGAG01000613.1:508771-552170 GCA_001278395.1 Lerema accius | reverse complement strand
GAAATTTCACGCGAGCGAAGCCGCGGGCAACAGCTAGTATCGACTGTAAAGCTAAAGTGTGTAAGTGTGTCGTTATTACGTAGATACGTATAGCTAACGAGTTAATCTACTTCACGTTAATTGGAAACTATAGCTTATCGATGCTAATAATATACAATGGGATAGCCTTGTTTGTTTGTCACGGATCTATTGTTCTCACAGCTAGATAGGACACAATAGTTATTAGTGCAGGTGAATAGCTTGCCCGCTTCGGGAGTTTCTATCCGATTAAATTTTAAGTTACTGTAATTTAACATCGAATTCTATATTGCCGTTATTATCAGATACAATCGTAATTAAGCATCAACTTAGAATAGATACGTTACATTTTTATAGGCTTGTGTGGATCTTAAATATAACCGATGAAAGTCACTGTAGACCGTTAATAATTTCACCTTTTATTAAGTAAACAAGAGTCAAATCAGCCTGTTTTATTTTTGACGCCTGTATCTTTTTAATCGTACGTTAACTATAAGTAGCAAATGAGGACGAACGAAACATGTTTGAAATATTGAACATTAAAATCAAATTGCCAGTTGAACAGCCAAATCTAGAACTGCAACCGAAGTAATTTACTCGTTCGATACTTAAATCTGTCACATGCTGCCTGCCTACGAGAATATGTAACAATATACGCTATACTCCAACTCGGTTCCAAAGTTCCAAATGGCTCGTACAGTTTGATTGTATGGCTTGTATGCAAACGGAACAAAGTTATAAATATACGTTGGCTAAGCGTTGTTTTTCTACAACCAATGTTCAATGTTGGTCCGACACCCATCCTATTTTGTTCCTATACTTTTGGACTCGGGCCAAATCGGTGAGATGTGTTATTATATCTCTTTCAGTCGAATGTGGGGTACTTCTCTTACTTATACGCTTTGAAAGTATTGGTAGTTTCACAATACTCGTATAATTGATCGAAGTTTGCTATAACTTGCTAAAAAGGACATCTGTATGAAATCTTGAATTAAAAACAGTCACTAATCTGATATTGATTTGTAGCCAAGTGGACACCATATTTATTTTTTATAAACAGATATTTTCGGATAATATTTCCAATAATTAAATTTCTGCTTGTCCTTTACACGATTTATAATAATCTAAAATACACAATTTAATTTGATGTACCTTGTAGGGCATAGTTTCTCAAACTTTTTTTGTTCACCACCCCCTTTGACAATCTATTATTTTCTAGCGCTCCCTTAAGAGGCTTAAGACCTCCTTAAGTTGTTAATAACCTTGTTTTAAATACTAACGTGAAAGACGGTTTTGTTAAAGGTAAAATAGAAGTACAAAGGACAATGTAACCGATGAATTAACGTAGATATTTGTTTTGATTTTTCGTTTTATGTATTCACATCACAAAGCCACTAATAAGCTACTTCATCGCACCAGAATTTCCTCTAGGCACCTTAGTGCCCCCTGAAGGTTTCCAGCGCTCACAGGGAACGTTTTCGACTAGTTTGAGAAAGACTACTGTAGAGTGGAACTAAAGTGGTCTACGATACAAAATAAAATTATCAAACGAAACGCGTTTAAAGTCACTATGTTTAAATAACCAATCAAATTCTAAAGTGATATTCTAATGATAACCTTACTTTGGTGACCGATGACACTTGAGACCATTGACACATCCATTATTAACAAACGTATTATTTAACAGAATATTCGGTTAAATTGCTTCCGATGTTTACCCTAAAATTAAGTTGTGTCGATCAAGAATAACTGCTTAAAATGTGCAGTTATAAAATACATACTATCAGTATTCTGGAATTCGTTCTCAGATTCTTACGTTTGGAAATTGTCCAAATCATACTGCCATACTTTAGGCATTCACCAAGTGGCATAGTATTTGCATGACAAGACACGCCAAGAATCCTTGTATATGTTACAGTTAAAGCCGTTTTTAGATAAAACGCGTTTTTCCTAGTTAAAACTAGCTTTTACTAAATGCCTTTGTGAAAACTAGAATTAACTAATTCTCAGAATTCATATCAGTTAAAACTAGTTCTTACTAGACAAAACGCGTTTTATCGAAGCGAGTCAGTTAAAACGGTTCCGACCGAGATAACAGTTCATCGTACCTTATTCTGTTTGGTCGCGACTCGCGAGACATCACCTGATTCGACAAGTGCGGGGGAAATCCCTTTCCGACAACCGTCCGTGCGCTGTGCGTTCACTCCGTTCAATTTTTATCAGTCATGAGTAATTATCATAATATACACATAAGTAGACTGGAGGGGGGGAGGAATTCCCCCTAAAAGGGGTCGGGGGGCGTAGCCCATTACCAGTTTAAGAATATCATGGTCCCGAAACAGATATATGGTTAGGTTAGGTTTGTTAGGTCTCTGGTTTAACCCAAGAAAAAGGAGGAACCCCGCGTCAGCGGGGTTCCGGCGACATGTGTGACATAGTCTTAATAAATATTATTATAAATATTTTTAAAATTATATCTTGTTTTCAAATCCAAATTAGCGTATCTGGTGCTAGTTTTAACTAAAGCTCGAAGTTATAACTAGTTTTATCTAATAATCAAATATATCAGTGGTAAATTCTAGTTTTGACTAGGTAGGTATTTCTAGTTTTCACAAAGGCATTTAGTAAAAACTAGTTATAACTAGGAAAAACGCGTTTTATCTAAGAACGGGTTTTAACTGTAACATATATACTAGAATTACTATATTCACACAAAGAGAAAGATAAAAAAATAAACGAGATTGTTTGTCTAAACCTGTGTTTCTTAACCTTTTAGGGATGAGAATCCGTCTTGTCTTGGGCTACCAAATAGTTAACAGACACTTAACACAGACTATATTTAAAAAGAAACAATTACATAAAAAACAACTGTGCGAAGACCCAATGGGTTGCTAGTTGCTAATAATTTAAGGATGATTTTAAGGACGATTTCTATAGCTTCCAAGGACTTTCTGTAGTTCACCGACCACTAGTTAATAACTGGTTCTAAACAAGACACTCAACATCCCTTACAAGATGGAATTGCAAAACATTCAAGTATTAGAGGTCAATAGGAAGGCATTTGAGACGATATTTTTATATGTATCTATATAGAATATGTAAAAAGCCTATCTCAGAGAATCCGTTTGAATATTTTATTCAACAGTAATATCGCTGTTTATAGCTTTTGTAATATAAATGCAATAATGAGAGAACTCTGAATTGCAAGCTCATAAACAGGGCTATATTGAGCTTATACTGTGGCTTGTGATAGACCGCACAACGTTCATTTCAGTACTGTACATAGTGCAATGAGTGATTTGTGTTTTGTTACCCGAACATTATATAAAGCCTATACCTACCAAATTATTCAGAAAATCGTGCAAGACTTTTTTAGATCTCTTATACGAGTAGATTAGTTGTTTGATATATTGTCAAATATTAACTTACATCATTCCCGTGAAAGTTAGATTTCTTTTCTCTTTTTACTGAAGTTCTAACGAAAAATGGTATAACTGTAACAAGTTGTTAATATTTGATTTTAAAAACCAGCATAAAATATATCAAAGAGTCATAATATTATGCCTGACATAACAAGTATAACGCCCCATAAAGTTGATAAAATCTTGTATCCATGGAAAAAATAAAACGGTTTATCTAACAGACGATCCGAACCATATAATGGTGTATTACAGAGGAAATAGTACTGTTTATTATGATTTAGTGTCGCCTAGTTAGCACTGAAATCGGTCCCCGAACAGCGACTTATAACGAAACTAACCTTAATTCAGGCTATTAATATAAATTACTTGGATTTACAGTCTGTGGGGAGTTGAATTGATGTTATTTTGTTTTGCGCAATGTAACGCGTTGTTTTAAAGATTTATAACACAAATTTTAATTGGTAATTTTAAAAAGTCTTGCACAATCTTTGTAGCTTTTTCATTTGAATGAAAAGACACTCAAGGGTAGTTGTTTAACCATAGCTTATTATGTTAAACTATAGAATTGTTTATTCGCATAGCAGTCTGTCAATAGTATCTTCCATATGACAGCCCCGCAGGTATGTCTTATATTCAAAAGCATGATAGTGTAGGTTCTTGTTTTATTTTATAAAATTGAGAGTATTTCTGACACATCATATATTTTTAAATTTATCTTTATGTAGGTACTTGTTTCCATACACAATGCCCTTTTTTGCTTTTAATTCGGGTATAATAATAAAAACTTTAAAAATAACACAAGATATAAATATTGTAGGAATAGTACCATTTATAAGGATTAACGTACCTAGTCATTATTAATCATTGTATGTTAGCATTTCATAGTTCACGGCCTTCGAGATAAGCAAACACGTAATGTATTTTAGTGACGAATGAACAAGCAGGATTCAAAAAGTGTGGATAATTAATTATTTTAGGTTTAAAACTAAAGTAAATAATGTTTTAATTTCATTTCTTTTTAACACGCTTTTATTAACATGGTATGTATCTGAGTATCTCTGTTTGTAACGTAAACTTTGAAATGGCTGAATCAATTTGAAACTTCGCATTCTTTACATATTAAGGACGGGTGGTTACAATGTAATTGGAAAAAAAGATAGATTTCTTTTTTAAAATTTTATTTCGTATTTTCGCAAAAGCATGTCGCTTAGTTCTTTAAATTACCATCATTTAAAAATAACATACATCTAAGAAACTAAAGAAAACAGAAAATTGTTTATAGGGAAGAAAAAACGTATACATAATTACTTTGCTAAGGTACATTGTTGTGTTTAGTAAATACACACTTCGTTTTTCAATGCCAGTTTTAATTGCATAGTATAGTTGTGAACCCTGCAACTGACATTTAATATTGAAGTCATTGGGCCGATGACCCAACAATGTATCGTGACTGGGCTGCCAGCCAACGATATGGAGATTCAGATTCATTCCGAGGACCCCTAGAATATGAAACTCGGTTGGATAGCTATTTTACGAATTGGAGAAATGGATTATGTAGCATAGAGTTGTGTAGTTTTACGATTCAATGTGTAAAGGAATGAAGTTGTTGCATATGACAAATGTTACGTGCGGTACCATGGACAAATGGACATTTAATGTTGTACATAATAATTATGTAATTATATAAGGTTTGTAGTAGTTGGTGAGGGCTTAAAAGAAATAACGTGTTTGTGAATAA
This sequence comes from Lerema accius, assembly GCA_001278395.1. Taxonomy (NCBI): domain Eukaryota; kingdom Metazoa; phylum Arthropoda; class Insecta; order Lepidoptera; family Hesperiidae; genus Lerema; species Lerema accius. The sequence goes on along the minus strand of LGAG01000613.1, from coordinate 546,992 downwards.
AAAGAAGGTTAATGAAGACACGTACGAGTAACTAACTTTCTAACAAATATGATGACAATAAATAGGTATTTATTATGAAGCTCTTAGAGATGTTTAGATCAAACTTTAGCCACTTACTATCGAGGCGAGTACGAATTTAAACATCGATATTCCCATTCCAAGTTTCCTCAAGAGGGATATTGTCATTTAAATTAAGCTTTTGTGTGGTGATCTTGGTCAGCGAGGATTTCTTGTTTGAAGAGGGTTTCGTAATGTCTGAATTACGGTTTACTAATCTTACGGATTAATAATCTTGGATCTATACATTAAGTATTTTGTAATAACTAAAACTAATGTAATTAAAAATTCTATTTCTATTAGTAGGTATTTAAGTTTTAAAGAAGTAAAAGAAAGATACATAATGCTACAGCGTTAAATAATGCTGACTCATTCTAATTTTCGTACGCTTCTCATTAATTTCTTTGTGGGTATTTTTTAACTGCACTAACTACATTTGTATGAATTTTATAATTCCCTTTCGCTAAGGGAAACGTTTCTGATAGAGTCCAGTATGTTAATGAATCTTTGAGCGTTCAAAGAATCAAAGGGAGTTGTACCCCTGTTATCTTTTACCTCCATTAAAGAAAAGTATTTATAAAGGTCGTTAGTAAGAGGTGGTTTCTCAAGACAGGTTTACGCCGCAAACTATGTGATATAATATTCATATCAGACGCTGTCAGGACGTCGAATGACCCCTTTTGCGGCATCTGCAAAGAGCCGTCGACATGCTTCGTTACTGAGACTTCGTGACACACTTCTGAACTACGCTTTAAAAGTGTCTCACAATAGAAGGGTATACCTTGATCGGGGACAGCAGTTTATTTGGATTTATTATGTGAGTTTGAAGTATTAATATAATCACTGAAAATTGCATTGGTATTAATAAAGCGGTGACGATTATTACAAAAGTTAGTAAGTGACAAGTAAGAAACAGTTTATTACATTGAGATTGTGTTTTATAGATACTAGCTAGATATTTTAAAACTTTAGAGTGAATGAATTTTGCAGATATTTATTCTCAAATGTTTGTTCTTGGGTCATGGGTGTTAGTGATGTGTTATTTGTGTTGTCCATGCCACCCGCGACACAGGGAATCCTACTACGGGGGTATGAGTGTGTTAGCGTTTTTTTTTTCATGAATATGCGTTTAAGATTTATTATAACTGTTTGTTTCTTATGATTTGTAAAAGGAGGCTAGATTACGGCCCGAAAATCTTCCAAAGTTAAGAGGGTTGTCACAGTGGTATCATACATAATTTTTATAATATTTAGTAGGGATTTTTTTTTGTATATTAATGATTGTTAGTATCCTACATATACCACCAGTACATCTAGTACTTGATATAACAAGGCACAGAAATAAAAAGATGTACTTTTGTTGAATATCTCCTGAATAATACAATACAGCCTCTAACTTTTAGTTTTGCATGAGAGCCGAGAAGACAGAGGCTCATGATTCTAAACTTCTTTATAAAATATGAAATTTCAAGGCATTGAAAACTGTATAAGACCCACAAGCATCAAAAATGAAAATATAGTGCCCCAAATATCACGACCTAAAAAGAAAAATGCCAAAAATAACGAACCAACTTTGAAGCGCTGTCGTTGGATGTGTAAGAACTGTGTTTTACATTATAATTTATCATTCCCTTTACTTTGAATCCGATTTATTATGCTTGTAGATACCGCGAGAATTTATGTCCTATTGCTGCCAATTGAATAATTATACAGTAGTAAAAATTATACAATAATGTATAACTTCAGTTCAGATGCAGTATAAGTAATGTATGTGTATGCCACGTAACGACATCTTCCAAGGCTCGTATAAGTTATTATTTTCAGTGTGTTTTTGAAAACATAGTGAAACCAGGTTGCCTGTTTATTTTCTCGAAAGTTCCTACGAAGAGCTCTAGTGCCATTGGAATTAGTGGCTAACGCATTTCAGAAGGTTTTTTTACCAGGAAGGCATATATGCAATGTTCTTAACTAGGACTACGATAATAATAGGATTTTTTTCGAGTCGAGATATGAACAATTGTTAAGGGGGCGTCGTAATAAAAAAACACAGCCTGTATCACTCGAGTAGGTGGTGAATTTAACTACACCTTACGTATTGAAATCCATCAAGCTATGTGGGCTTTAAGCCTGCCAAAGAAATGGACATACTTGAAGACTACATACGCTTGAAAAATATTTCCCTCCTTCTGTCGCAGTTGGATAAAAAAACACGATCGCTCAGTGTAGATCCTCACGAGTCTCCGGGATTATGCACGCTATCCTAAAAGTATTACAATTCAATAACCATCTTCATAAAAATGACGCTACCTACCCTACAGTTCGTGTTACTGAAAATATTCGATTCTTTTTCTCTCCTGAAGGCCTACATTTACCTTTATTATAGTTCCACATCATAAAAGTCTGATACTCTTTATGCAAACGCTACGGCAAGCTTCTGTGTCAACTCATTTCATAGCAAATATGTACTTACCGTAAGGACATGTCCTGGTAGCTCCGCTTGCCTCATACAAATATAGGTAAAGATCTTTGCAAAGAGGTTTTTTCTTGCAATACTTCAAAAATTTAAATTACGTACTGCTAGCAAAATAAAGGGTATGGTACATGGCTTCTGCCAATAACCGATCCACTCCTGAGCACAAGTCTATCCTTATATCTGAGGATGCCTAGAGCATACTACACCACGCTGCTCCAGTGCAGAATGGTGGACGGTTAGTGGCCAACCCAAAAGTTAAAGGCTTTCATGCCGCCCGAAGGTCTACGAGATGGCTTAACTACTGTAATCTATCGATAACAACCGAAAAGGACGTTCCTGCTGATTAAGTATTTTATGTAAGATTTTCACAAAATATCAAAGATTAATCATCGTCATAATTATCATCACAACCCATAACTGTCTCACTACTGGACTCGGGTCTCCTCTCACAGTGTGAGGAGTACAGACCATAGTCAATCACGCTCGCCTAGTGCGGATTGGCAGACTACACACACCTTTGAAAACTTTATGGAGAACTCTCAGGTGTGCAGGTTTCCTCACGATGCTTTCCTTCACCGTAGCAAGTGATAATGAGTGTCTAATACGCACATAACTTAGAAAATTAGAGGTGCGAGCCCAGGTTTCAACCAAGGAACTCCGGTTCGGGAGACCATTCGTTTTTTATATTCACCTTTTTATAATACTAAGATAGCAAACGAGCTGGCATTTCCACCATCTGCCTGCCAAGACGCATAATTTTTTTTTTGATTCTTGACTCTGAACGTAACATATCTATATTATATAGTACTATATTATATGAAGGTCTAAGCAATATAAGCATCAATATGTTAATGAAGTACCTTTGAAAGCGACACGATGAAACAGTCCGCTCTTCACTTACGTAACTGAGTTACCTACGAAATGAAAGTTAACGAACTGTGCTTGATACGGCCAAGGGATTCCATCAAATCAGCGACATGGTCCAACTTTTATGTTTATAGTCCCAACCTCTAACTAAACTTGGCGCTCACGACTCTCACCAAACGCTATCGTGTTTCAGATAGAATATCTCTTATTTTTAAGAGGCATGACTTACTATTTAACCTTGATTCCTTTACGGGGGTGTTTGATGAATCTGGTAGGAGGAAAAATATTATGAGATACACGTCCAATTACAATTGGAAAAATTATTTGATCTGACTATTTTGCGAACCACTTATGAAAAGGAGTTTCACTTCGTAATTAAAGAGCTAGGCAATTTGTGTCTACCACCTCCATAAAAAATTACTTAAATACTTATTTTAGTGAAAATCTAATAGTAACCAATTGGTCATGAAAGTTTTGAAGAACCGTAAATAATGTATAGTGTAAGGAAACACTTCATACCCCTAGTTTTTAATATCTCAATGGTTTTATTTTAATTTGCTACTTTCTTATGTTTTGTTACTAAAATTGTTATCTCTCCAGGCTTAATATCTTAATCATAAGTCATCTAGTTGGTACACCATTAAATTATATCATCTTAAGGCATCCGTCCTCAGGCGCTTTGACGCGTTGAAACAACACTTTTCACCATGTCTGATCAAGAGCAGTGTCTCCAAGAAATCTGAGCGGAATTAAATAATTCTGATTAAATTTGCACGTTTCCTTCCCTTTCAACGTTTTCGTCGTCACTCTTGCGTTGCTATCAAAGCTATAAGCCATCAAATTTGCTCCCCAAGACGTCTTTCGCGTTCTTTCAAGGAGGCAATTTCCGTAAGCTGAATTTCATGAGCTATAACACTTCGCATATACCGTTGTTTCTGCTAACTGCCGAACATTTTTACTGACTATACGTGAACGTGCGATAGTAATGGCAGAATTCTTTGAATTTTAGGATCTTGAATCTCTATTCGATATCGCAATCTTTTGTCAATTGGACGTTAGTTTAATTCAAAATTAAAAGGTACTCCTTTATTAATATGTAACAAGATTGCTAAATATAATACAGTTAAATGTTATCTATTTGAACCATAAATTAACATTCAAACATTAATTTTAAAACCAATCATTAACAGTATAAATACTAGAATATTAAAGAATTATTGTTTTAAATAATAGATTATTTAATAACTCGTTCGATAATCTGTCAATGACGTCAACTGTATAAAAGGGACTTTTTATGTAACAACCGTGTTACATAATATCTATACTGTGATTGTGTACTATGTCTATTCAAAAAAGGTAATAAAATTGTGTTAATATTGCTTATTATTAAAAAAGAATGTATGTACACATTGTATATTTTAAACAATGTTTAGTTTTGTGCACTTCTTTCGCATAAACATTAAACGTGTCTAATTTCAAACTTGTACGCAGGCAGTTTAATTCTTTACAATTACCGAAAATTTGAACCCTAAACATACAAATGTAAACGTATTTAAACGCATGCCATGTTTCACAGCAGGCCACCGCGTAGAATAGCGTGACCGAAATAATTTCTCTAAATATTCTTACCGGCACATACACAAGTAAATACTCTACGCGAGTATTCCAAGTAAATGGAACTTCAAAAACCGCAACACCAATACTAACAACGTTGATTTGAATTTGAATGTAGCGAAAATCTGGATGTAACTTAATATAACTAAACTAAACAGCTAAGGTTACATTTGGAACTAACATACTACCGCAATGTTCTTGGCTGTGGTCCAAGTGAACAGAATGTAGAACGCGCGACACATTTCTTACACAAACCGTTTTAGAAAATGAAAGAGCATTGTACCTACGGCATTTTAATCTTAAGAGCAAATAAGATCCGTATTAAAAGTTTCATTCGAGACGAGATTGCGAGGCAAATTTTAGGAAAAGACTAATCATAATTAATTCGAGGAATTTTTATTTTTAGTAGTTTTTATATTGTAGTGTAATTATAAATGCAGAAGTGCTAAGTAGGAGACAATGAATGTATTGTTTTGGTCGTTTAAAGATTAATAGAAAAACCAAAAAAACCGACTACTAATAATGGGTGTAGGTATATTGAAAAAATATAGACCCTAAGGCTCTCATAATAGAGACGAATCTAATTACAACCCATGTCTTGAAAACCGGCTCTAGAGCGTCTCAAAGAAATAGACAAACATACATGCCATAAATACACTTGAAAACGCTTTCGCTCTTCTGGAACAATCGTTGTATTTGTATATACGCCGCAACAATAAATAAAAATAAATTGATGAAAGAGAAACGTCGCCAGCCAGTATCAAATATGTTTAAACTTCGTTGTTTTAAAAGTAATTTATAAAGTCTATTCGAATTACAAATTATCTTTCTATTACAACGCAAGACATAACAGAAAAATATTTCATAATGAGTGACATTTAGAAAATATTTTAAACAGGTTTTATAAAAAGAGAATGTAAGCAACGTACGAAATTTAAAAACTTATAATTAAGTCCTGAACGCAACAGTTTTAATTAAATCATAACTGACGTCGTTAGCGTAACTTGGTTTTGTAACAAAATTAATATACATTTTTAAAATACTTACAAAACGCAACTGATCCACAAAACGGGCCGGTATGAAAACTTCATTACTTTTTGGGCATTTTTGAAGTTAAGATTTAAATTTTCTTTAGCATTAAATTATGATCATCATATGAACCAAACACACACACATACACACACGGTTTCAGTAACCACGGTAATGCGAGTACTAAAGATGCACAAAGCGTCGCAAAATCTCTTGTTTATCTTTTAATTTATAAATCTTTTAACACGATTTTTATAGATTGAAAAAACACAAACATCATTATTATTGTTTATATGACTAATTTTAATTTGTCTTGAATACGCTTACGCCTATCATGACTTACTAATAAAGTCAAGTTTCGCGTAAAAAATATCCTGCATGACTTAACAGAGAGAGAAACTTTTTTTATATCTCCCTTCTCTTGTATGGTTACTGATTATTTCGCATCTCGTGACGTCATGTGGCATTTCTGATTTTTTTAATATTAATGATAAAATTTCTTTACGATACATAGATTTGCTTTCGATAAACGAATAGATTTATCCAATTTACTGTTGCTAGAAATAAACATAGTTATGTATGTTATTCCACGATTCTGTAATAAATGTCTCCTAATGAATATGTCATTTTACGTCTCCTTATTGCTATTGCTTACATCACTAAAATCCCGAGCGGTTTATGCTTAGCTCAATAGTTTATGTCTTATTTAACAATATGTTACGCCTCGTTTTATGAGTCATCCTAGAACTCAACGTTTATTTGCGTTTTACGCCTTTACGCTATACAATATAATAGTTGGTCGGAGGATATTAATGAGAATGAGATTCGGAACTCCATGGCAGTTAAAATTAATTGCCTGAAACGTATATTAGGAAATTTTGTTGGAATATACTGTAATTAATAGATGATAGAACTTAGTCTAAGACGTGTTTGTCATGTAAATATAACGTAATAGCCTTGGAAATAATTGCTTTTTTTTTCTGTTGTGTAAGGTCGGAGTTTCCGTTTGGAAGTATAGTCGTGTATATTCTTATTTAAAATAGTTTCCATGTTTTTGGTTAAGGTATATTTTATGTATCTCTACGCACGTAACATCTAAGACCAATATACGAGTAAAAACAATGACCGTAAGAAGTAAATTTTTTCTAGCTCTATACACTTTTAATAATAAGGGGTTATTTTCACAGTACATTTTTTTTTTCAATTAACGACAGCCATGCGACAAAATGTCGCACAACGTCCTTGGCGGCCATAATTTGCCAAAAATGTATATTTTTATTCAAATACTTGTCTTGTCAAATGTTGTCTTGTCAAATGTTGTCTTGTCAAATGTTGTCTTGTCAATAAGTAATTTTGTCGTAAATTTGGTGCACAGTAAGTAGATCTTTAGAATTCATTGTGAACTAGATGACCCACACACAATTAAGACATCAAATAAAGGCACATTTAATAAGCACAAATTTGGTATATAAGTATAAACTATAGAATGTACAGTAGCAATTATGATTAAAATCAAACATTTGACTTTTAAGTCATCAATTTAGTATCTGTATCCACTACTTGTGACCAGAAATAAAAATATTGTAATTCGTATTTAATTTTGTATGTTATGTATCGTGCATCAGATATATCTGAAAAATTCAATTTGATTCGATTAAAAACAGAAGAACGACTTTTAGTTTCAAAATATTAAAACAATAATAAAAACCAATAGCAAATACTTTAAAATCCATTTTCACATCAGTCAACATTAAAATCACTCGAAGTACCAACCTCAACTTTGCTACTTCCGAACAATTATCTAGCCTTTGCCAAGTTAAGTAAGATAATCAAAACGTTTCCAACTGAGCATTAAAAGCCTGCAATAGCCTTGACAGCTTCAATTTTTTTTCATTAAACCGCCGCTGGCAACATGCCAATTGGTATACTTAGGTCCGTATCAAGTGTATAATTAACAATTTTACTTTGTTTCAACCATTTTCAGTTTGAAATAAGTACCTACACTTGATTCATTTCAAGAGTTTTAATTTAACCAGTCTTTGTTCCCAGCGGTGTTGTTTCAATTCCAGATCTGAAGTTAAAACTAATATGGCGAAGATACTTTACCTTTTATTTGGATGGAAAAGTACATTTTATGGATTACTTCTATATTTGGGATAATTATAACAAGGTCCTTTCGTTGTAAGGAACTTAAATAGAGAGGCAAGTGAAATTTGGTTAACTTTATTCATAACAAACTAACAGTTCTACTGCGTCGATTACTAAGATTAATGTAAGCGTTGCTACGCGTACGATAATGGTTACTTCACGAAACGTACTGGTTCCTACATAACCCGTAGTAGGTGCTACGCAAAGCGTAGCCACTGCTACGTCAGACGTAGAGAGTGCTACGCAAGGCGTAGTGATACGAATGGTACAAAAATTGTTATACATTGAACAGAATTAGTATCTCGATATATTTTCCAGGATCTGCATTTATCGAAAAATTAAAGGTAATCATCAAAAAGCGAGTCAAATTCGTAAATTATGTAAGCAATGATTCGCAAACGTCATGTCAGATTACACTCACTTACGAGTAAGTCGTACTCTACAAGATACATATTTCAAATCCACAATATAGCACCTAATATAAACCTTCTTTCACACCTTATTCTAAGCGAGATACTCGCTTGGTTTTGTTTTAAAAAAACCGTTCTACTCAGGACCGTAGACGCTGCAGACTCTGATAAAATCGACACTCTTTAATAAATTATTAACTTCACGTAAATAAATAATAACCAATTTAATATTGCTATAGTCGTATTAAAAATAAGTGATGCCATTGTATACCTTTTCATTTTCGGAGGGATATTGACTATATAACTTTTGCGCCCTCCCTCAATTATTTACGATCGCATCTAATATTTTACGTTAATTACTACAAGTTTAAAAAAAAATAGTGATTAAATTTTATTGGTGTTAACTCGCGATAAAGTGGTGTGACTTGGGTCTAATACATACTTCTGATTACACGTTCCTTCTACCAGAGCCGCCCCTCCCCTCAGTGTACTTAAGGCTCGCAACAGCGATATATTGGATATACTTAACTGTTTCATCAAAAGCGGGTAGATAAATGTATTGCCCATTTCGTGAAATTGCTCATTTCTTATCTGTACGATTTTATTTACTTATAAATCAAACATTTACATGTTAAATATTAATAGGATTTATTAAAGAAAATGAAAATGAAAAACGTTCATTTGAGTATTTTATTTGTTGGTACTATATATGTGTAGTGTAACCCACTTGGTACTTTGAGCTGTACTAAGAGATATTTATCCTTACAGAATCGAGGGTTTCTTGTAGTTATTGGTAAACTAAATAGTACTATTTAATATGACCACATGAATACCTGAGTTATTATAAGGTAACAAGAATATTACTACTCCATAATTACCGATATTTTTCACTGACATTAAGAATAGTTAACTGAAAATATTAACAAGAGCTAGAACCGAAAATAATAATTCTACCTTATTAAATACGTTTCCTATAAAAAGTCCATGATGTGTGCATTCACAAGATCGTTCTTAGATGTAAAACTCGGCAGCCAACGTACAAAATACTACCTGAATTCATTCAAATGTGAGATCAGATAAGAGTAATTCTCGAGATATGTAAGCACTGAAGCGTGCAATAGTATTGCGTTCAATAAAATATGTATATTGCGATGTAATTATACCTGCTTTTATCATAATAACTCAGATCAAAAAATATAATAGACTCAGTATTCAGAACAAAAAATAAGGTCAATTTTTTTCTTTTTTTTTACAATCTGACGTACTATGTCATCGAGCACGGTCTGCCGCGAAATGTACGGGGAAACGTTATCATTTGTTTTTAAAAGTTATGTTTTTTCCTACTACGCTTCTTTGTTCCGAAGACTGCGTCTATGTATTTTTTGGTTTGTGCATGATAATATTCTAAGATTGTTGCTGATAAAAGTTAAAGTAAATTTAAGCGCAATAATTCGTTGATATAGTTGAAGTGCTGCTCTATAAAACTAAAATTTTGTTTCATAATAATAACTACAAACTAAGCACCATTTGATACTACATTCCTTTCTTTCAAACACTGATTTTATTCAAGACAGTATTAGGAATAAACAGATGACGCTCGCTTTCTCTGTGTAATAAACTTAATACGTAGCATCAAAACATTACCATAACTTAGTTAGTCAAGAAGAAACGAGCAACTTTAATCTGATCTTACCCATGTTTTAGGTCAAACTAATCCTCGTTACCTAAAAAGCGAATAATCTGATGACCTTCTTAGTTTCGGCTGGCATATTAGAGCCAGCGCGGTATTTCATTAAGAAACTAGGTTGGAAAGAACGGTCGAGCTTATTGCCCCAGGTCATGCATTTTCATGAAACTGCCACAGCAATTTTGTGTCGCGAATTAACATATCCGTGAGCATAACAAGTCAATCGGTGACATTACATGAACTTTGCACGTATTGTTATTACGTGGGAGTCTATTTTACTTTGGCACGCAATCTTTTCATAGATATTTGTACGAAGCTTGTGCTGATTTGTAGATATTCGAGCCGATTCAGATGAGCTAGTAGTATTCAATCGGCAAGTTTCGAGTACCCAGGGATTCAGATTTTAATTACCTTTATGTTTGTTGCAACGTTGGAAAAGTAAATCAATAATAATAATTATTATTATAAACAATGGATAAAATTAACTAATAAAAACGATCTAGTGCGAGTTGGACTTGCACATAATTTATGCCATAATCAAATATTATTTCCTGTGTCGTGATCCCATGTATTTTTAATTTTATAAATGTCTATTATAATAGTAGCAGATTACGTAATAATGTAGTATTACCCTGCAACAATATAATGTGTCACCTAATATGATCGTTGTAAAAGCAGACAGACGAACGGACAAATAGCTAAAACGTACATAATCGACACGCTTTGGGTATAGCTAAAAACCGCTTCATTTAACATGTCGTGTGCGTGATTCTCCAAATTGATAACCCATTATTCTACGAATGAATGCGTTCCGATGAGTATATCCTTGTATGATTCGATTTAACGTATGAGTAACTTCAACGTGTGATTGTGTTATAATTTAATAGAGGTTGACGACACGTAAGACTACGTTTGAGTGCCCCTAATGTTTTTAAGCAACACGTAGGCTTCCGGAACGAAACTTATTTATACTTAGCATTTTACTTACGATGGTACTCACAAATCACGCACAGAAAAACCACACACAAAGACACGCCACACATATACATACACACTGTGCACACACATAGACAACTACGCCGGATTACATCGCCATCGATAATGTACTTTTATGTGTGTCTTATAAACTATAGACACTATATATACAATCCATTTTTTAACTTGCCTATTTAGCACGCAATTTCACGTAAACCTTTACTTGTAATTGTACATTGATAATGTACTTTTATGTGTGTCTTATAAAATATAGACACTATATACAATCCGTTTTTTAACTTGCCTATTTAGAACGCAATTTTACGTAAACCTTGTAACGGAAATCAAACATCTTCATGTTATTCACAAAAACTGCGTTGAAAGTGAATGCTTTTGTTTTAAAAATAAGGCAAGTAAATAAAACTGACTATACCAATATCCGAAGAGTTTGCTTGCATTGGTTTTGTCTAACCTTATTTCCTCCTCCCGCCGCTTCAGAATACGAAGCCGTGAAGTTGGAATTTCACGGCTCAGAATAGAAAACCATTAAACCACAACGCCGCTAAACCATCAGATAGAGAAAAGACATCGTTTTACTTTTATTTCGTAGATTCAAAGATAGGAAAAAGTCGACTTTAAAAGACGCTGACTCGGTTTTCGTTTACAGTCAAATCGATTAAAAGCATTTTCAGACTTGCGCATATTGAAGGCAAGAGTATCTTTCTGTAGACTTTGTTATGCATTTTAATATTTACGCATTATCATTAACCTTAGCTGGCCAGGAATTGCTTCTTTGAAATAATATGCGAATTTTGATCTCTTTGTTTCAAAGCAAATGAATGTAATTAAATGAATTAAATGTAATATATTCCGTGTCTAAGACAATTTAAATACTTTAAGTATTTTCAAGAACATTATGCTTACGCAACATTTTTAGCAGACTTTAAAAATAATTGTTATTGTTTGATAAAATTAAATAATACAAACAAGTATTCAGAAAAAGTAAAATAGTAGTAGTTTATTTGCTGGCAATGCATGTTAGTAATACCTACGAATAAACACGACCATAAACATTTAAATCCCTTGTAGGCTTTTAGCCAAAATATTAAACATTCAAATTTCTGTATTAAAACAACCAAGGCATTTATTTTTAAGTAATTAAAACTTTACTCGTGTAAAATGTTAAATACACGGCTTAAACAAATTGAACTCTCATTTTAGATTAAGGTAAAAACAAATAACTTTTTATGAACACTTCATTGTCGCCCTACTTACCAAGTAAGTACATTTGGGGACAAAACTTCTAAATAATATTGACAAAAACCTAATTATCTTTAACAATTATAGAGAGCGTGTAGACTTCAAAACCAGATCTCTTAGTGCCTAAGACCTATGTAAAAAAAAATCTCATCGATTAATCTCTGCTAATATTTATAAAGCTGAAGAGTTTGTTTGTTTGAAAGCGCTAATATCAGGAACTACTAGGCCGATTTGAAAAATTCTTTTAGTGATGAATACCAAAGGAGCAGCAATACCCAATATTGCGAAAACGGGAAAAATACGCGGGCGGAGCCGCAGGCGATTGCTAGTTAAGGATATATTTCTCTTGTGGAAGTCAAACATGTCATCTTTTTTAATGCTAATTGTTGACACTTATACATACATTTTTCTATTCATTCACGTTAATAAATATATGAGTGAAGCGACGCCTTAATTACCCAACTGCACTAGAAGGAAGGTAAAGTATTTCACGCGTATGTATATCCATTAATTGGCAAATTCAGTGAACCTTTGGCACACTCTATGGATCAAACGGCTTGTTGCTTTATAGAATCCGTGCAAACGATTTCTTGTAAAGGTTCACTTAAAACGTTATGACTTTTGTAAATGATTGTACAGGAATCGAATAAATGTTCATTCTTTTTTTCTTTATAATGGCGAAAGCGTGCCTTGAATTCGTTTTGATATTCAGTAGAGAGTTAAAATGTTTTGCTATGTTGTATTTAGCTGTCGAAATGGTTATTTCGATGAACCGGCCACAGATTTTACTAACCCTAAATCCTAGTACAGTCAACGACAATTTATCAGGTGACCAGTATGTTTCTACAAGTTTTTTAAAATCTTTATTTAAAAAGCTTTGTAAAATACAATGTCGCTCTGTAAGGTATATTATTACATGAATTAAGTACATTATGTAGGGACTATTGTTCTATTATTTAATACTATATTGGCCAGCGTACGAAATGCCTAAGCGGTCCCTCCTAGGGGGTCCGCCAAGCCACGATTGCATGAGCCATATATTTCTACCAGTTGTTGACATAAAATAATTGTATAAATCTATTACTTAAAAAATTTTTTTGTAAATGTTGTCCTTCACATCTTGCTAATACGATATGTGCCAACGTTACATTACAAGACGAGGGTATAACGGGATAGTGATATTAATTAAATTACACTACACACGCGTCCTCAATAAATCAGACCGTATTTCGTTTCCAGTAAGAAATAAACGGTCAAGAGGAAGCATATTTAATAAAGGAAAATTCACGGAATTTATTTCCTTTTTCTATTACAGAATAAAAACCTCATTACATTTTTATCATTTCATTTCTAATCTATTGTTCTATGAAGAGAATGACAATAGCGTTTTGCCAAATATAGCTAATAAAGTTGAAGATAAAGCTAGCTATTAATTTTTTATACACTTTAAATTGTACGTCTGTACTAATCGTACACGTTCGACGGTTAAGTTTTTCTTCACATACAATTGCTGATATCGAAGTTATTACTACGAGATTAGTCGCTTCGTATAAGTATGTTACCTCAGAGGTACTTCTGAAACCTAAATAATTAGTAATTAACTATCGTTAGCGTCTAATACCCCTATTTGAAACATAATCGTAGAATTTACATGACAAATTTTAATAATAACTTAGTAACTAAGTTATCGTAAATTCTTGTTAATACCGTTGTAGTTAGAAGGTAGCTATTAATCTAGATTTAACTGTCAAAACCTTTGGCCAATTATCATTCAGATAATCTGCTAAGCTTCACTGACAGACGATTACTAGGTTCTTAGTTGAACAATCCAAATATTGTATTGTACAGGAATATCAATTAAATTCAGAATAATATTTTGTTCAAGTTAAATCTCCTATTACTTAATCTTCGTGTGTATATAATACCCATTTACATATTTCTAAGTACAATGTTTTACGAGATTTTTTATTTAGAGTTAAGTTTTTATGTGTATTTTTGTATGATTAAAATTTTATGTAAAATCAAATTTTGCGACATTAAAATTTTATAAACTGGCATCATGGGTTTATTGTCGTTTTAAAGCTCAATAAGTGATTTCTGTATGTAGGACATAATTATTAGGGAGAGAAGGGTTAAAAAATCACAAAATCTCCTTCGTTGTCCCCTTAATTTCTAGAAGTTTCTTAGTGAAATTCGATAGTCACTAATTACTGTGTGGTGTCGAGTAAACAGGTATTTATGTAACATTAATTAATGCCTAGAAGTTGGATCAATACCTAATTAGTACATTGACCTTACAAACACAACCTTTCAAATGCTATACCTTCAGACAAAATAATACATTTATTAAATTAATATTGATATTTATGTACTTCAAACGTCGACGTGATATTACGAATAGACTAGATTTTCGTGGAAGGCGGTTAGTGAAAAAGGGAGACTTCGAAGAAAACTAATATCACTTATAGCTATTTGTTACGCAATACTTCACAAAATAATTTCGTTAGGTTTAATTCCAACAAAAATAAATATGAAAAGTCGACGCCTAGTCAAATTCTTGGAGCTAGAAAGCTAAAACTGCTCAACAGTTCTCTGTTAATCTAATTGGATAATATTAGGTACGAGTATATTATGTAGTTTGATTTCAGTACTAGAATTATTTATGTTTATTTTATGTACTCGTAGTGTAAATAGGCAAGTTTTGTATTAACGCCAATTTGTTTTAAATCCTCGAGGGATAGGTAATGATGAAACCTAAACTTTAGCTTGTATACTACCCTTTTCCCATCAGTATAATCTTAAATAATTGTCCTGCATTTAAAGTCTTCATCCTATTTGGTCTGACCAGTCCTAAGATCGACAAAAGCCGCCAGACTACGGTCGCTTCTGTTTATTTATCATCAGTATCTTTACGTTAGTAATGTTAGCCATTGGTTGGTTGTAATAAATTGTGTGTATAGTTCACGCTCGCTGTAAATGAAAGCCTCTCCGCGGCCTCGCTTTGTGAGAACAAATAGCTATTTCACTTCGACATATCAAAGCTATCCCAATAGCGGTTACCATTCGATATTGCCAGTCTATAACTGTATACGCATACTCGATATTTTCAATGTAATAAGCCTTTGTCTTTGGGATAGAAACGTGTCAAAGGTACAAAAGGCTAGTTTTTAACCGCTAAAACTATGGCAGGAGGATTGTGATATACGCTCACGGGATTTCTACCTACTAAAACCCCCTCTTTATAAACCCCCTCCAAAACTCCATGGGGGATCTCCAATAAACGTAACCTACAATATGATGTTTCCCCTTTCATAACAAACCTAAGTTACTCTTCCCCACTATTAAAGCAATTACGCTAATCTTCTTATAACTAACGCAACGTTAAATAGTTTCAGGAATTTAAGCTATCTTCACCAAGCCATTTAAATTTAATTTTCCTAATATCCTTCTATCAAAAGCCATTTGATGTTGGTTAACTATTTTATATTTATGTAATTCCATCCTGTATACGTTCTTAGTGGTGCAGTTAAACAATTACATGGTAATTTGTGCGCTTCTGTCTTGATCCAAACTATTTCATGACCACAAGAAATAATTGGACAGAATATCGACTTAAAAGATACCGCAGTGGCTATTGTCCTTTTTAATTTTAACGAAAGTAATTTTCTATCTTTTAGGTGACAATTAACAAAGCAATTTTAGTTAACGATATTGTCAAGTTATCAGCAGATGAATTTTCTTTTCTGATTATAATATAGATTAATATTGGATTTGGCACGAAATTAAACTTACTTATCTTAATTACTCTAAGTGTCACAGATTTGTTACCGCGAAAAAGATTGTCTCGAATATTTTGAAGGTGGAATTTTAAGGCCTAAAATAAAATGCCTACGCTAGTGAAGATAAACGAGTCTCACGAAACGGGAACACTTAGCTAAGTGACATCAAGTATTGTGCTGTTTCGAGAAAATGGAGAAAATGCGAAGCGGCGGAGTTACGTGTCCGCAAATGTTTAAGTATTTCTTCTTTAGAAACAAAAGCGTTGGTTTTGAAACTGTATTCGGTTACACAGACTTACGAATTTGGATTTTCTTGACTTCAAGGGATTGCGGAGTTTCTTTCGTTTCCTGTCACGATAAAGCACTTACTCGTAACTATTAGATTTAGAAAAGACTTAAGTTTTCACTTAACTAAATTAATAAAATGAAATTAATTTGAATTTGAATGTATTATGATTTAATACGAACAAATAGATCAACTGTAACCACGTGAATTTGATACATTGAATATAAGTCAATTGCAGAGGAAGGATTTATAAACAAAAATCTGCACTTTTAACTAGAAACTCAAATGTGATTTCCACGGACCGGTTAGCTAATATTGACAAGTGCGGTTCAGATTGTTTGAGTTCCTGCTATTTACTACTTACTGGGTATTCGCAATGTAACGCAGGCCTGGGGCAAAATTGATTACCGTTGGCAGCTGAAGGTTTAAAAGGGATTTCATGGAGGAATATTTGAGCCAATATACATTCACTATTTACCAAGCTCCACTTACAAGATATGAATATCCTGCAAGTTTATTGGCTTCAACACATTAATGGCCCACTACTGACTACTTCTGTCCTTTTAACTGAAAAGAAAGCATATTCCACCCTGCCGTGCGGATTATTAACGCGATTAGTAACCAATATAAATATCGTAGGTTTTATGCCACCCAATTGCTATCGACATGTCTTAACGGCTGTACTGGTTTCACTTATTCTATCAGCCATTCAAAAGTTAATGGATTCAATTCAATGACTTTAAATTTACTTTCCCCATACCGCTGTAAAATTATGAATATGTAGCATTATTGCTTCATTTAATAACGATAAGTTATCGCAAAGTTACATTACGCTATACTTATTTTTCCTATTTTATAAACTACCTAACACGTCACCATGTGTGTCAAAGCACTGTAAGTACCAGGAAACCATAAATAAAGTTTTATTTGATACGTGTTGGAGCGCAGGCACTTTATGAACGGAACAGCGCCCAGGGGTGATGTAAGGGACAACTTCTGTGAATTTTATACGAGCCTGGTGGAAAGCTGCGGCCTATTTAGTGCAGTATTAAATGCAAAACATTAGTTTTAATAGTCCACTGGGATTATGTTTGAGTCAATTTAGTGTGTTAATTTTTTAGTTTATGAACAATTATTCGATCTGTTGGGTGGTTGGGCGTTATGCCTTTTTTCTCTTATCTTCTAGTTGTATTGTTGTTTATATAATATTTTGTACTACTCGTATATATTTATGTTACGTTACATCCTTAGCGAACAGACAAAAGTACTTCGCGCTACATAGTAAGCGAATACATTGTCTTTACGATAAATTTCCCGTCTCGTTCGAACAAAATAACTTCTTTTTATTATCATTGTTTCTTATACAAACTACGTGTCTGATCGCCTTTGTATTTGCAACAAAAATCTATCTTATCCAATAGATTGGTAAAAAAATGTTTATTGTATCACCGATTGCTTAAAATAAATACATAAATGCTCTTAACGGAGTAACGATGATAAACTAGTCTAGAAATATTTTCAAACAAACATAAGCCAGTATTTCATGATGACTACATTCATTATCATCGTTAATTGAAAATGTCTATCTCAATTCAATTCAATTTGTCCATTATTTTCCAGGTAACAACACACATTCTCGTTCATTCAACCATTATTAAGCAGAAACCTACCCATTGTCATACAGTTACGTGGCTACCCGCTCTATTTTCCAATCCAGTTTTTTATTAGAATATCCGAACGTTTCAATGGAATGCAATCGGCTGCTTCGTTTTGCCTATTTTTGTGAAAAATACAGGTATACACGCACGATCGAGGGTCACGTTAAAAATGTAGATGAATTTACGTGCAAATAAAATGTCCGATATAAAAAGATGTACATTGCTTCCGGTGTTATATTTCTATGAATATTTGTTATTGTCGAATAACAAGAATATGCAGTTAGTACAAAATTTGTATAGCTAAAGCTAATATTTTGTTATTAAAATAATTCAATAATGCATTTCAAAAGAAAATACATAAATCAATTTGACTATTTTATCTAGGAGTCCTTCATACTTTTCATAGCAAGATTTTTTCGTGCTTCAATGTTAATGGCTTAAAGTTTTATTAATTAGAGTCATTGAATAATTTACTACGTACTATCGGTACTTACTCATTCATTGGTCGATGGATGCATGCGCCAATTAAGTCAAACGTTATCACATATTTTACTTGTAGAAATAAAGTTTAAATAACGGCGTCCTACAAAAAATATCTATCAAAATTTTATTCAACTTAAATCTACATTCGGTCTGTAACTTTATATTCAACGAGATATTTCAATAACAGTGTTATGCGAGTTTATATTGATTTTATAAACGTATTGACTATTTGGTATTTGTTCGATCTTCTTTTTTATTCTATGCATTGTGGATCTATGGCATAGTCGATGATGGATGGCATGGTGATATTATAAAGTAACGATTAAAAAAAATTGTGAAAGAAATACATTGTATTGAGCCGTTGTTAGACTTACCACGTTAACGACATTCTTACCATGTTCCATTTTTTATTGTTCCCAATTACCTATTTAGCTCATGTTCGTCGTAATTAATTAGGCACAAGACTATTGTTCCATTGTCATGACGTTGCTACTCCACTATATTATCTGTTCTATTTCCAATTTGCTTCTCTATAGAGCTATAGAAAGTTCAATCGAGTGGCATTTTGTCGACGACCAGACAATTTCACATTTTGTTTTGCTCCTTTGTTTTTGTTGACACTGCGGTCTTTACCAAATAAATCTCTACAATGGAGAGACTGTCGTAGTTCATCAGCGTTTTTATACATGCTTGAAGATTTCTCACGAGCTTACGTTTTTCGATGTATTTTTAGTCAATGGTTCCAATGAAAGCGGTTAGGCGATAAACTATCATTAATATCGTGTGGAAAATATCACATCATTATTAGAATATGACTCGATATTAGCTGCTATGCTATTAACGTCATGATATAAGATGAATTATTTCGACTCATCTGTATATTTGCACACAATTTCAATATAATTGGATTCCGCTATTTATTAACGCCTATTTTAGTTACACTTACTATCGTATTTACAATGTGAAACTGTTGGATCAATAAATCAGTGACATTATGGTAGATAATGTGTAACAATAGTTACCTTAACAAACCTAATTATATTTAGATTGGTGAGCTAATCGACTGTAACGCTCAGAGCAGATTCTTTAACAGAAAGTTTACTGAAGTGATAAATGAGAAGCTCGTGACAAACTGCTTTTAATAGTCAATCAATTATAAGAATAGACTAACGCTATCTATTTACTTTTTGAGGTGAATACGTCTTTAAATTTACTACTATATGAGGACAATCTTAAAAACCTAATGATAACAAAATCAGAATAATTAATTACTTACAATATGCGAAAACAGTGAAATATAGCGCGCGGTGGAGGGGAAAGCGCCGCCATTTTGAGGTTATTATACGAAGTAAATACATAAAAAAAGTATAGTAATGTAATATAAACGTATTCACGTACAACACACAGCCATATCAATGACACAGCTGCATTAAATTTTTGTATGTTTTATATGCTTTATTCATAATTGAGTAAGGCCATGATCGATAGTCTGGAGCATTTTGTGCTTCAAAGACTGTCTTTAAGTTAACAAAAGAACTTTATTTATCCAGCAACTTGCATTAATTATTTCTACATATTAAACAATTTATTTACATACATTATAAGTAGGTAAATACAAATACACATAACACGTGGTAATAAACAAAATGCAGTTACGTAAATAAAATATTGCTTCACTCGCTATCAACAATGCAGCAAGTGCCCCGCATTTCTTTACGATGTTTTCCTACGAACAACGCGTGATAAATGAGTTGGAGAGACTTATTGGTGCTCGCACGGGATTGAAGCTCTGTGCTCGACCATAAAACTACGCTGTCATGCAGTCACAGAGAAACCCTCTTTAACTGTAACTCAATTCAACGGGTAACCCTGTCGTTTAGGGTTCCATACACAAAGGGTGCGAATAGGACACTAATAAGACCCCGCTGTCGGTCCTTCCGTCTATCCCTGATTTGATTCTCAATACGTAATAGGTGAATTATAAGGAAAACTTACAAAATGTCAAACTCTTGCTAATAGCCGTTGTAACAACAAATAGTACTTATACATATTTTTTCGATTTATCTTTTGAACCGTACATAGACATGCGAAGTTTTCACAAATTGTATATCCATTAATAACAAAAATTAAAACTAAAATAATGCTGTTAGAAAAATAAATTTCAAATATTACGAACATTTTAAAAGCCAATATTCAATACTGTTCAAAAACACAGTTCAAAGCAGCGACTAAAGGGTAAAGGTAAGTAACAAGCGTTGTAAAATAGGGCTAGTAATCTACGGTTAAGGCTTAAAATATAAAGTAGGATTTTTAAGGCACAATTTACAAAACAACACGTTGTCTGAGATGAGTGAGCATTGCCCAAGGGAGGCAGCAGTGCGTTCACTCAAGCTATCCAAAATGCGCCAGATGACTACTAAGGGGAATTTACTCGTAAAATCCTAAATATCATATTCGCAGCCTAAAGGCCGGGGGTTTATTTTGAAGATTTTCCCCTCGCTAATAAATGGGTAAATCCAAATTATGGGCTTTGAAATCCGATTTTTTTTCTTTTTGGAATTAAAAATGTATGAATTTAAAAACAATGGGTAACATTTCCTTTACATTCTTTTTTTGATTTTTTTTTTTTTTTATTGTTTTTTTTAATAGCTTTTTTTTAATTTATCTGCTTGTCAACTATAGGCAATGGTTAAAAGTCGAGGTAAGTACTCGTAACAGTAAGTTTTGTGATACTTATGTCCTGTATATAAAGAACATTCGAGACGGTCGTAACCTCACACGGAACACGTATGTCACTCTTCAGAAACCGAACCTTGGCACTTAGACACAGACACTCTCCACATGTCAACGACGGTACAAGACGAATGAACTTTTTATGATAGTCAAACTGCATATGTCACGCAGCAGGACGATGCATTTGCAGCTGTGTTAGAATTGGTCTCGTACTATCATCTGTATGCCAATACAAACAACGTTGCTGAGGGATTTGAACGTAGTTCTACCGTACGAGGGTTCAAAAGTTCAATCCTGGCACACACCTCTAATTTTCAAATAGTTGTGTGCATTAGGAAACTATTATCTTCAGTTGTGAGGAAACTAATGCGCAATAAGCCCGTGTGCCTATGGCACAATATGAAAGGGGACCCAAGCCTAGTAGTGGGTCTGTTATGAGTTGTGATAGAATGGCATACATACATCCTCGCCCTCTATCACTGACCTCTGTGTATACTACGTCACACGAAATCGAATCTTATAAAACACGACATAAAACTCACATTTTATTCCATCGACTGCCGAAAAAATCTAAACTCAGCGTCAACTCCACGCCAATTTAATTACATAAAATAAAAGCATTGAAATTTGAACTTTATTTTACGTTGTCATTGCTTAATTTTCATTAAAATCTGTCGTAAGAAGAATATTGTGGAAAACTTGAAAAGAGTGGTGAAAATACAAGACACAGGCAACTTAGCAACCAGGATGCGACTACGCGTCGAGAGTTAGTAGCGCGACAACATTTTACGTCCACTATAGCGGTAGTAATTATCCCGAAGAACCGACATAACTCGGTAATCAAGACTGAAGCGTCTGGCTGTGGTTTTATACACGATCGTTATTTTCTGATGGGCACGCCGAGCTTTAAATTCTAGACAGAAAGTCGAGGAGGAATTTTCTGTTGTATAAATACGGTTTGTAAACTCGATGAAGAAGGTACCGCAAAAAGGCTTTTATGTTTTCTGGATTAAAGTAAGCTTTCAACGTTGCGTTCATCAAATAAAAAGCTGATTACTTATATCGCTTATTAATCCCGTGAAAATGTTAAATTTGAAAAATATTTTGTTAAGAATAATTAAATATGTCAAAGGAATCACAAAGTCTGCCCCCTAATATATTACATTAAATTATATATCAACAAAAAGTAAAAGACCGACCCTGCAGTCAAAATTAAACCAAACTCGTTACCTAAAATGTTAGCTTGTATTTGTTTACGATATTCCTCATCGGCAGATGTCAAAGTCACCGATAAATCTTTGCCAACGCAGCCTTGTGCCTACCTACTTATAATCAATTTAAACCTTAATAAGTGAGATTTTAAACTCATACTTGCTTGCTTTATTGTTAAAAAGAGGTCCAAGGAATTAATTACTTAACATATTCAGCTTTTTTATAATAAAGACCATCTAATGTATATTTATAAAGTCTGTAGAAAACTTGGAAGACCATCTCGTAATATAAAGTGACTCGTATTCTCTGTGACTACACCGCATAGCATATTATTACTTCGAGCGACCCTCAAGAGTCAGAGCTTAATAGCCGTGCAAGTCTCAAAAGCAATACTCGGTTGGACTTATGCCAATTATAAGAAACCTATACCTAAAATGGTCTGAAAATAGCTGCCTTTATTACAGTAACTACAAAGAGTGTTATAAAAATCTAGGTCTTGTTTATTTTGTGGGTCATTATGGTAACTAAGGCGTATATAACTAGGTAAGAAAACGTAAATTCAACTTTGTAACTTGAAAACTTTATGGTACACATAATATGAGTTTGTTTATGCCTTATAGTTTTCAAGTTATTATGTTTTTTTACATGATTTTTAAAATTTGTGTCCTATCGAAAAATTGGACTACTTAGAGCATTTTATTTTTTTTCATCGCAAAAATGTGTCTGTAATCACATTGATATCGAACACTTTGACACTTCAAAATAAACTTCTATCAAACAAACCTTAACTTTATCTGTTTCGCCCTACAAGTCCAAAGAAGTTTCCATTGAGCTCTACTTTCCAGTTGTATAATCTTTAACATTATGACGTCATAAAATAAGTTGTCACAATGTAATGTTACTGGGTGAATAGAAGTAATATATATTTTGCCAATCCTTTTCGGCAAGATCACCTACGCTACGTAGAGGTGGGGCGGTAATAAAGAATAAACCTACCCAAATTAGATATTCCGAACTTTGCTTCCTAATAAAATTGGCATACGCCCAACCAAATCTAACAACCCAAATTTATTATACATAACGTACATAAATAACTTGCTTGTTACTTGTAATACAAACAGAATAAGAAATGATGTCACATCGTGTATTGAAATGTTGAAAGTAATATTCTAATATTGTCTTCAATAACATTAGGTAATCGGTTTCTTTATCCTCCACTAGAACCCAACCTTATTTAATGATAACATTCTAAAGATGCTATATTGTGAGGTACCTACTCGATGTTGAACTTTTTTAAATGTGGAAAAATCATCATTGTTCTACGGTCGAAATTAGACCCCAACTCATAATGTCAAACAATTCATAGACTTGACAGATACCAATGTCAATATCACCGGTGAATTCTGTCATTCTGTCTTGTGAGTAACGTGTCTATATCTCAAACGTATTTGTGTATGTAAGTGTGGTAGTGCGTTTTCGTACACAAGGTTACTTGGTTGTTTATTTCTCAGTATACGCCACCTCGCGATATTAAAACACATTTTACTTTATATCAGACGGCAAGGCTATTGCTTGGCAAAGCGATGCACACATACGGCCACTCAAGAGACTCTTCGCTACGCTAGGGGACTGCAAGCTATGTGTATTAGATGGAAATCGAGCGCCGGGTATAATAATGTATTTTTATTTTATGTAGGTATCTGTGATCGTGTAATTTTTAAGCGATTCGAGCTTATATTTACATACTTTATAGTACCTCGTCTATGTTTTAGAAAAGTATTTTCTGTACTTAAAAAGTATTATTTGTTAAAATCTGAGAAGCAACTTGAAGTAACTTTAAGGAGCAATAATAGTAACTACAATTAAATTGCACCTAATAAAAAAAAATTAAAAACGCAAAAAATATATGACATTTACTCAAAACTTTCGTAAAACAAAAGCAATATAATGTTATCTTAAATTCTGCCGATTAAAAAACACTTTAAAGACAGTTTACTCCCTTAGATTATACTGGCCTTAGTTAATTACATTGTACATTATAATTAATTGCATCTCATCCATGCATCAGTTTAGCACTACGGTTTGTTACATACAGTCCATGCCTCATTTCCCCTGCACTGTTTGTGTCATGGTCTACCGTACACTACTCAAGCTATCGAGGCATGTTAGAATTAAATGAAACGCAATCCAAACCGTTAAAGGGTTTCACACATACCAACTCCAAACCAGCTCTATTACTGGGGTCATAGAAACGTATTAATATCGCTTATACTCGTAGTATTTCTCATGGTTGAGTATGAAATGTTTATTCGAAAGATGTATACGAGTTGATTACAAGCGGTGCATGGCCAACTTTGATCTGACTGCAACCGCGCTTTAAAGCGTTAATTAGTGCGCTAATATGATTACTACGCATAATACATTGACGCATTGCATTGAGCTCGTTGACCGGTACATATTTTACACATTTAAGAACAGATAATCGCGTGTATAATATAACATTTTTAGTGCGTTAATCTATGTTAGCTAAGTGTCCTTTTGCATGATAGCGTCAAACACTTTATATTGATACTGAGTTGTGCGTGTTCATTAAATTGTCTAGCGTTGACTTTACTTTGATTTCGGGAAACCTTTTTGTTCCCGTGGGATAAGAGGTAAAGGCATAGCGAGGTTTTACCATTATTTGTCTATAAAAATATCTTTTTCTGCTTGCCCCTCGTCATTGACCTATATAGGCTATACGAGTATTGGCTCAGTGAAAAAGTTCGTTAGTCCGTGGTAATACTATTTTAATACCCGATACTTCTATGTAACTGGCAATAGACTTGCCAAGGTTAGCTGTGCCAAGATCTGTGCAAACGATCACTAAGCTCAAGTGGCTATCGGGTTCGCTCGAGTATGTTCACAAAGCGAATTACTAATACGTATGCAGATATTTTGTATCTGCGTTATTAATTTCCATCTTTCATAGAATAGATTTCACATACGGAATGGATTTGTTATTGTATTGTTTTCTTTTAGTACTTTACTTGTATGTATATTATGTTCGGTAATAGCAGCATTATTTATTTTTTATTAGTCAGCAATTTTTGTATTTTTATTATATTTTTTAAGTATTAACTTTAACTTAATGTTTGATGAAAAATGTCGGCGACATTGTATTTGGCTATTATTATTATTTTTAATTCCTTAGTTCTTTAGTTCTATAGCTTTAGTTGCTAATAGTCAATTTAAAGGTTAGTTCCAACTCTCCATCTTTCTATCTATGACTGTCGCTATAAATGGCGCAAATAATAACATGTGAAAATACAATATAGGAGTAAAACTTCGAGTGAACTACGAGTAAAACAACAGTTCGTACATAACAAACTTCAATATGATACGAATATTTTCTAACACGAGCGTGACGTGGCAGATTTTTTTAAAACGTTGTCAATAAACTACAAGTTATATACTCTTTTGATAACCCGTCACTAGCAGCAGGGCGAGCCGTGTCAATGTAAACCAGCCTTAACTATTAATAACGTCTGTACAGCTGACCCGCTCGCTAATTGTACGGCTGGAGTTGAGCAGCGCTGCACAAAGGATGCTCGGGAAAGTGATTTCTAGTAAACGTAACGAGCCTGTCCTGGTAATATGATCACAATACAAATATACCAATAGATGTCCTTCGTATAAATGACGCAATTTACTGCGACGTCATCTAGTTTACAAGTTCGTCAACTAAAATATGGAATTTACTGGACCCTCATCTGGAGCATGACTTTGTCATTTCTAATGTTTTTTTTTTTCGACTGCGTCAGGAGGGTAATCTTTTTTTAATTTTGTTTGTATATTATTTGGAAAAGTCGAATATATAATTCAAAATCGTGTAAACATTGAACTCGCGGTAACAATATCCTGTGCTAAAGCAATAACAAAACTTGGTGTTAAACAGTGATCAGTATTATAAATGATCGCTACTGTTTAGTTCCAAAAATAAAATTAACCGTGTTTTGTTTTAGGTTTACAACTAGACGAGAATTGACAAAAGTGCCCACTTCACCGTTCAGTAGCCATATTGGATTAAAGGTTTACTACACATATCGCTTAAGGAAAATGGCCCAGAGAAGCTTACGTAGACACAGAGTTATCGTTTGTACTGTAATAATGTTCTATTTGAAATACGAATACAATGACAAACAGGTCCTTTTATATTTGGAGATGATATCGAGTTTTTTTTTTATATTATACTTGAAGACAGATCAAATGTTTCTCTGTCGCATATTTTGTATTTTATAGTTTAGTTGATCCCTTATGCTTCTAATCAAGTACTCTCGATCTTTGATTTTCATTTTCAGTTTTCGTAGATTATAGATTTTGTGTTTAGTATATTATTTTTTAGTATTATACCAGAAGACAGAACAAAATTAAATGTTGCTTGTCACTGTTCTTAAATTTTCGTTTACCTATAGTAAAATGTCACCATATTAGAAAACTTTCGCTATGACGACTTTCCAATAACTCGAATAGTTTGGCGGATCTCTTAAAATATGTTTCATCCATAGGTCCTTCTATAATATCTAAATCTATAGTAATTTATATTGTTAAATTCATAACGTTCGTTAATTGGGTTATTAGTTTATATGATGACATAAATAATTTGCATTTGAATTCGGATTGATCAATACAGATTGGCCATGAACTTCCTCATACAGTATCAATAAAATTCGATATCAACATCATTAGGCCGCAACGCTTCAATGAATCGGACCACCCGTACAAAAGTTCACCTTGTTGTTCCACTTATCAAATCTAGTTATGACATCAAAAATAAATATTACAGGTAAGTGCTCTCTGCTTGTTAGTAAATCATGTTCAAACAAGCCCCTTATACTCTCAAATTCAGTGTTCAGTCTGATGCTTCTAAATTGGCTCGGCTTTGATCAAAGTTTCTTTGCTTTGTAAGTAAAATGTTTGTATATGTAAGCAGTAGTATAATTTATGTACTAATTTTCTGGTTTCTAGTTATATCTGAGTCTGTTCCTACTCACAATAGCGACGGGGACGCGACAAAATGTCGGAGACAATGATTGTATATTATAGTCACTGCGACATTTTGTCGCAATGGTATAGGGGAGTTAAACATTTTCATACTTTGTATTTGCTACTGTTGATGTCGTCTATCAACATTCTAGGCCTATAATTTCATAAAATATTTTATGATCTCACGCATAGAAAATCTGAACAAAATTATCCTTCATATTTCCATCTTTATTCTAGGCTTCGGAGTCAACTAAACGAACAAAAATTGTACGTTGTAGGTACTCACACGTGTACTTGTACATACAAACATTATGTATATGTCGCAATGGGAGCAATTACTGGCTCGTAAGTTGTTCAAATCCTTTATTAAATTAATTGAGCACTTCTAGTGTCACGTCTTCTACATGCAAATAATACTACTTCAAAATATTTTATAAATCTAGTGGGAACTGTCAATCTGTCGGATACTAATACTAACTGATTAGTTTTATCATTAACAGAATTCTGTCCATCAATACTGCGTTAAGCTCCCCCCATCGCTTCAAATTGAATAATTTAAATTCCCGCACTAACTCGAAACCAATTTCATTAATTTCTATTTTAGTTTTCCAATTAACAACAAATTATTTATTTCACAGATTACATTTTGGTAGCTGATTAAATCTTTATGCTTAAAACCAATATGGATGCGCTTAAAAACTTAAATATGTAATAAGTAATAAGTAAGATGATTAAACTTAGGGTATAATAAAATACCTAATCTGAGTGATTAATTAACAGAATTTTTATATTGCATTACTTGAACCAGTAGACGTAGAAGTGTGGACTTATTTAAATATTATACATAGGCTTTCATATTCTTAATTTTTACAACACTGCCCCCTTTGCTTTCTTATCAAAAATAATCGCAAATCCTACTTCTTTTTACCTTTTTTTTAGTTCTATCTAATTCTTTAGTTTACTTTACGATCAAAACTAATTCCTAATCAATGACATTGTAAAAGTGTTTTACAATTAAAACAAGTTTAAATACTAATGAATGTAATACTCCTTTTCGATAATAATAAGGTTTACACAATAAAGTAACCCTTTTAAAGTGACAAAAACAAATAACAGTTACAAAAGTTCTTCTTGCATTGTCTCTGACTCCTGTCAATGAACTCCTACAAGACACGTCTTATCTTCAAATCCCAGTCTTATGTCTACTAATCGTTGTCATCTATTCACAAGATAATTTTCAAAAGAAGTTAAATGAGTTCAACAGCGTTCACCAAGCTACAGAAAATGAAGGAACTTTTCAAAAAATTACCAATGCAAATTTTATCGTAAACTTTTTACTTAAAATTTGTATGCACACAATATTTGATTACTTTCGTGACCAACTTTAAATTCATTTGAATAAATTTCATCTTTCTCTGATAGTTTTACTCGTCGTTAAAATAAAGTGTTAGATATAAAAAAGTTTTAAAAAGATAATTGCTTTTCAAAAAATATTATTTTAAGTAGTTTTGGTAAATTACCTACAGACCATGCTTACCATGATTCAGTGGATTGAAAAAGACAAGTCTACTTATAATGTACAAGATAAAGCATTTTCGAATATTCGTCTTCTAAGGAGCAAAAATTTTGCTCTATAGTACTAATGCTGTGTTCAATTTCCAAAAATACAATTTTCATCACTATTGATGGCACTGTTTCCTCAAGCCCGATTACACATATTATTATAGTAGTTATTACATTGTTGTTTAATAATATTAAAAATCAGTTAAGAACTTTCATTTAGATTCAAGTGATTCTCATATATTACATAATATTTGTACGAGTACGTGTATACACTTGTAGTAGGTATAATAACGCATTTGCCGGTGTTCAATAGCACTGAAAATTTGTATACGTATGTAAATTGTATGGTAATACGTTGTAATGGTGTTATAGATCTGCCATAATGATGGCAGAAACCAAACTGCTGTCACCTTAATTACTATTGCCCGTAATCCCCGGAAGTTTGGGGAAGAAAAGTCTTGGTTTTACTCTGGATATTCTTATGAAAATAAGTGTAATAAGGGGGCAATGTCATGTATTTATTATTATTTCATGGGAGACTTTATTAAACAGAATTATTATAGTTTGAATTTTGTTATTTAATTAAAGAAATTTTGAATTGTTTGACATCCGACTACGGAGGAATGGGTAATTTAGGTTTGTTTTAATTTATTGTTTAAGGTTCTATTAGCTTGAATTCCACGGATACAAAAAGTATCCTCATTTTATCCCCGTCAGGAGGCTCCCCGGTCTCCCCCGCCTCCCTACACTAAGACAGTCCAGGGTTTAATGGTGATGCAGGGATGGTACTGCATCAAAAGACGATTATAGATTTTTTGTAATTATTTTCTTAGTTGGACATGATGTTAATGCTGTAAAAACAGATTATTATAAAAAATATTAAAATGTTATTATAATTACATCAGCAAGCAACGAAATAAAGTTTACCGACGCAGTTAGTGATAATTTTTTTGTATATACAATGACTGATCTACAGGTCCGCTTATCTACAATGGGACAGTGTGCTCCAATACACGAATAACGTGGTAATTTTAAAGTATGGTCTCTGTACCCATATAATTTCTGTTAGTCTCTAATTAACTTTAAAAAGGCTTAAATTCTGATGTGAGGTAATTCACTTTTGATTTTTATGGTATCAACTCGTTCTTAAACGTTACTCACCTTTTAAGGAGTTTAAACTGTTCTTAATAAAGGTAACTTATTCTAAAAAACAAAAACTGTAATAAAAACTTACCGTACTATTATATAATACGCATAACATAGATCCTTCTAGTTCCAAACTAAAATAACTTAAATATGATAATCCTCAGTCTGCTTCAAGAATAAAAGTTCTTTAAAAAAGGAAAAGATTTCAAAGTGGGCAATTACGGCGCTGGCTTAGTAGCTAAGTGGTTGGTCTGAGATCAAAAGACTCTCCGGTTGTAAGAATACATTTTATTGAACTTTTTATTCAGAGAAAACAAGGATAACTTTTCTGAGTAATAATCTACCAACTTACTGTTCATCTCCCGGAGTTATGAGAACGGCGAATTACGGCCATTCCGCACTCGGAACTTTCTAACAAAATTAATTCGCTCCTAATT
This sequence comes from Lerema accius, assembly GCA_001278395.1. Taxonomy (NCBI): domain Eukaryota; kingdom Metazoa; phylum Arthropoda; class Insecta; order Lepidoptera; family Hesperiidae; genus Lerema; species Lerema accius. The sequence goes on along the minus strand of LGAG01000613.1, from coordinate 516,150 downwards.
TACTCTTTACGTTTATTTAGGACGATTAAGAATAAGGTGTGTTAGGAAAACTTATTAGTTGCTCATGAAACACACACGCCTCAGTAAATCCATACAAGTGCCCAGTCAGTAAACTAAGTCATTATTTAGCAAACGATAATAATTCCAGTACTTAAGCCGCACGTTAATCCGCACACAACACGACGGCGCGACTTAATGATATCAGCAATTTTGTAACGAACCAATCCTTTTACTATGCTAATTTTATTACAGAAAACACCGACTTACAGGAGGTAATTTCAGCGGTCGCACGTAGCACGAATTCGAAACTCGAACTTCGAGCTCACTCGCACGAAAACACTTCACCAGTCACTGACATGAGTTGGTCACAAATCGGGTGTTTCAACGCATGTGCGCACTATCACGTCACAGACACTGGTAGGTCACAGTATAATATTGGGGCAGTACACACGACAAGCGCACTGGTTACCGTCGCAGCCTCAACTGGCTGGGGCGACGCTACCGCGCGTGTCCTTACCCCCCCACCCTTTCGTCCCGCTTACCTCGCACGGGCAAATAGAAATAAAGTATGCGCTGTAAGGAAGGACAGAACGTGGAAGCAAAAATCTACATGCCTGTACAGGAATGTACAGTGAATTAGTTGGGAACTAAGGTGGGTAAAGGCTTCAGTTGCATGTGAAAAATATTAACATTTAGAGTGGTTGTACTTATGTGCCGGCGTTAGATTCTGTATGTAGGTCGTTCGTAGAATTGACTGTCACACCTGTTTATTCTGACGTCGGTACCTCGCGGTTTACGATTTAATATTAGTGTACACATTATGAAACAAAACAATTTAATACCTAAAAAATAAACGTGAAATTTTAATTACATTCTGCACTTCATTCGTTTTTTTCTTTAGACATATTATAATCTTTCTTTCCTGTATACATATGCATGCAATTATGGCATAAAAACTTATGATTAGTTAATCTGTCCACACTTATAATCTGTATCGTAAACATCAATGATTAAACAGACTAATTTATAATTTCGAAGGCCATCATATTAATTACGCCGGCATAAAATCAACAATCCCTCCTAATCTATTTGAGTATCCTATTTCTCGTTATCTCCAATGAATTTATTTGATGTTTGCGGAAGTCTAATATTAATACATCATGATTTATCTTTAACGTAATTTCAAAGAGAGTTTACACACCTTAGAGATTGTGTTAATTTCAAGGTCATTTGCCCAAAAAGTACTGGATAAAACCTTGTATATTAAAGTCGTTTTCTTTTTAGGCTTACACATGAAAACTCCAAGTAGGTTGAATGGGAGACGGCATTCATTTGCCTCTTGAGAGAGATTACAAGTTCAAGGCAAAGAATAAAATGAATTTTGTTTTAGGATTCCGTAAGCAAAGCAATTCCGGTTTAGATTTATTTTTCTATTTACTACGCTTTTTATCTATATTACGTTATCATGGCCATATCTGAGGTTTGTTTCATACAGTATCCGGCCGGTACTTAACGGCCGCGGTCTTGCGATAACAGGCGTAAAAATAGACTAACTTACGCTCTGAAAACGCTCATAGAATTGTAGCTACTAACGGTCACTCGTGTAGTTTGTGACTGCAGTCATTCTTCATTAACTGTTAGTATTTTTTTAAATAATAAAAACAGCACAGCAATTTGCAGTGCTACTTCTATTAGGTACTTATACACATGCAACTTATATCAAATAGGACGCTAAAAGGATTGTTAGGATGTAGAATAGGTGTTGATTAAAATTTTAGTAGATGTAACTTTGTTAGTAAGGGGACTATTATAAGTTAGGGCGATTAGTGTAGGTTAATCCTCATCGACCTCCCGAGCTATGAACAGTTTTAATAATAATGCCTAATTATAAAAATCTCATTCGGGTTTTAAATATCTTATTATTAAGATTACAGTAGACTGTAATGTTTATCTACGTACGCCTACGGATATGAGTAAAATGATGTAATAATTAATTAAACCTAACTTCTGCTCCACTTACCGAGTGCCGAAAACAGAACGTGCTTGACTCGTACTTGTTTTTTGTGAGCTGTTTAGAACATCCACACTGCCCTTCTCTCGCTGAATTGTGGGTCACTTTTATCGGGGCTTATTTAGGCTTGACCTATTTGTTTAACTAATGAGGAGTACAATTCCCAAACAAAATTTTCTCGAGTCATTGTTGAATAGAAAATTGTAATACAATTGGTAGTTATTACGTAGTCGGGACTGTGTATGTTATTGACTGTCTTATAGAATAATGTACTTTCCATATTACATTTCTAGTTTCAGTATTAATTGAAACATGGACATTTTACAAAATAGATGATATTATTATTTGTATCAAGAAAATCATAGTCATTACCTGGAAGAGTATCTACGGACTGCACTAATAAGCTACGAACGCTCTACGTAATATCGTAGTCTCGTAGATGCTACGTAGCACCGTAGCGCTAATTAATTCGAAGTCAAATTAATAAGTACTTTGAACTGAAAGGATATTTCTATTAATAACTTTAATTAGTTACGGATTATGTTTTTTATAGTATTTCTGAAAGACGTTTTTATAGTAATTAATTTTATTTTTATGGTTCCGTAGCCAGTCAGGCGTCGGCGGCCCGTAAGCTATTTTCCATTTTGCGGATGATCTCCAAAATTTAATATCTCCTTTACTTTTTATGTAACGTATGTATATAAAACGTTTAATAGCTAACAGCATTTCTATAAGAGATAATTATGGAAGTCCTACGTATGTCTACAAGTTAATACACCCAACATAATTAACTACATTGTGATTTCTGATACTTAATAACAACGGATTTCTAGAACCAAACTAAATTACAAACCTGTCAAAAGTATCACAGCTTTTCACGATATTGTCGTTTAAATTGTGAGTAACGTTGGTTAGTGTTCGTAAGCCGGTTAACGCATCTGCGTCCAATAATGTGATTACACGTCCGCGGTTTCTCGCTACGTTTTATTTCCCAAATGTGTTAATGCAACCCTCAAGACAAGGGACAAATTAAGTCGGCAGGTCAGGGCCGCCTTTCAACGCAATTGTTGTCAACATTACATAGGATTATTTTACTCATTTTATTCGCGCTTGAGGCGTACTTGGAGGAATTTACCGGATGAATCTCTGTTTGTAAGTTGATTGTTATTTTAGCTTTATTATTACTTAAAACATCGCTGCAGATACAAGCTTTTAAATTTGACCTGTGTGATACAATGGCAGTCAATACAAACTAACGTTTAAAGGGCCCTGGTTCAATTCCCATGGAGGGATAAATTTGAATTATAAGTTTAAACACAAATTACCTATAATCATAGAATTACTCATATATTACTCACAGTCTTTAAGTAGCACTGAATAATTGTTAAACTATATTTTGAATAGGACCTTGATCAGTAAGTTGTTAAGTACAAGTTAAAATTCAACCAAAATTTTCAACCAAACTATAACAATATTTCATCCCTACATTAGATAAAATATGGTTGTTTGTGGCAAATAAGTGGATTCTGCAACTCGTAAAGGTAAAATTAGAGTCATTTGTTTTGTCAAATTCTGCATATTGAAATATATGGCGTAAGCCAATGGCTTTCTATGAAATACGAGTAACAGTTACAGCTTTGTAGTAGAAAAATCTAATTGTGGGTAAATGCTCTAACCGTTTCATTTATTAACTTATTAGAAAGAAGAAAGAAAGAAAATACTTTTAATTTTTCATTAAGTTTCAATGGAATAATTATATAAATTATAACTTGGGCTAATTATAATAGTAACAAAAACGCACTTAGCGATTTGCTGTTTTTCTGATGTTACATTACAATTTTCTTTTATACTTTACTTTTACTTGAAGTAAGGGGTTCGCAAAGCTATATTCGAATTAACCTATTTGGTGTTAACAAGTAATGATTATAAACGTTGATAAACGCTAACACACTCATACCCCCGCACTAGGATTCTCTGTGTGTAGCATGGACAACACAAATGTGTACACACTAACACCCATAACCCGAGAACAAACATTTATCTCTCACATAAATATCTGCCCCGGCCGGGAATCGATCCCGGGACCCCTCGTTTCGCAGGCAGATGCACTACCAACTAGGCTACGAGGTAGGCTACGATTATGTGATTATACCACTGTTTGAAAATGTACGAGTACGTAACAGACAACCTCTATTTACCCCGAAACCAACCTTGAAATAACCCGCCTACCTAACAAACTAAAGGTTTTCGTTGTCAATAAATCCAATTACCATAATCATAAAGAAAATGACTGGTAAATCATAACTTTCTATGAACTTAATGATACGAATGTAATACAAATATTAAAAACTAGACGATGCTCGCGGGTTTGCCTGCGAAAAGTGTTGCACAAAGATTGTTGGATTCATCCCAAGAGATGAATCATATTTCTAGGATGAAATCATTACCCAGGACATACTTTTATCTATATCCTTTTTTTTTAGTGTTTAATTATCCTAGGTATAATCCTTGTTTCATTGAACATAAAAAAATTTACTTCCATTCTCCCTTACTCATTCCTCTTAATAATATCTGCAACGTAAACTGCAGCCAAGCCCCAGAGGTATAATTTGTCTAACGCTACCAACCCTGCTTCTATGATTGCGTGTCCGCATTTTGTACTACGATACTCAACAGTAATAAATGCAATTATAACCATTAACAGAACTGCTATCTAGGGGCTGAAATGATACCATCTAATACTAGACGTTTTAATTCGTTTTTGTTTTTTAAACTTTTTACTGACAAACTTTTATTTGCTTCTTACATTTAATGGAATTTATGCTATTTCTTTATAACTCTAATAGAAGACCGGGTAGGTGAGACGTTTACTTATCAGGTATTTTCGACTTTCAATTTCCATGTACTTTTAGGGCGTATGATACCGTTGAAGTATCTTGACATCAGCACCACCTGCCGGGTCGAACTGTGGCTCGAAACCATACTTGGTCCCTCTTAAATACCTCACATCTTTTTATAGAAATTGGTCTGGTCGTTTAGGAGGAGTTCAGTGACAAACGCACGTTCGCTGTGTTTTTATACATTAAAATGGAATTTATGGCATTACTTTATACCATTCTGAAAGGGTAATAAAACATCACTCAATTACATTAAAATTGCATGTGTTGCAAAAAAAGCATTTGAAAAGTAAGAACTACTTCGACATCACTTCAAGCGCTTAGCGATATTGTGATTTTGAAATTGTGAAGCATTTCGTTTCCATCGCTCCAGATGTATCCCGAGGCAGGCTTCTAACACGATCAATTATAGGAGACGGCTAAGCTATTTATTACCCGTTCCCATCAAATCGCTTCAGGCTTTCCCGTTGCATGATTTTGGCTAAAGTTAGTTACAATTTCGTAACTAGATTTTTCGCTTCAGTGTGCATAGTTTATATGATAAGGTGACAGATTGTATATTAGTTTTTAATTGGATCGCCTAAATTATAATCATCATAAACGGTTGGCATTTAATGTACCGAGAAATTGTTACCTTCAGTCTTTTAATACGTTTTTTTTATCCTAATCCGTTTACGTCAACTATCTGTAAGCAAGGCCCTATTAGGAGTGTATTGTCTGACGTGTCTGCGTATCAAAATTAGTGTGGTAGTGTGTCCTTTGTTTTATTTTCTAAATTATCTTTATGTATCTATATCAAAACCTTGATTATAACAAACTCGTGCCTGCATTTTTTTAAAAAGGCAACCAAAATTGAATTATTCGCGTAGTAATTTGAAAATAACTGGCAGGCTTTATTTGTTTCATTTTCATCAAGAAACCACACAACAAATATACCCAATTATTTAACTTGAAACCCACGCATTTTAATTACGATGCGTACTCGGTACATTTCGTCGAAATAAAACAGCCTTACTGTGGTTTACTATGTTAAGCTGTACGAAAATATATTTCACTTGTAAAAACAATGCTTCAAATTTTCGTCTTCTATTGTATTATTTTTCGACCGGCGTATTTACTTACCAATAGAGAAGGTGGATTACCGTCGTACAAAGAACCTTCGGACTATGTGAGTGGAATCACGAGATAATACTGCGAGTATCTACATTAAATGACCTGTTTCACCGTCAACGAATGTAGGAACAAAAAGTATTTTACTTCAGTTTTTAAAGTAACGATTTTTACCTGACAACGCCAGAAGCGTAATGTTTGACGAGCGTATGTGTGTCCAATTCTTTAGTACGCTCTAGATCCTGAGTTCTTTCCTAACCTAACTTGGGGGTAATTACCCCCACGGGAGTAATTAGTTTACGGGGGTAATAAAGAACCTAATTATTTGGACCGTAAAATAAAAAATAGAGAAAAAATTAACTTGTAATATTTGTTACGTTAACATTTCAAAGACAGGGTAAAATCAGTTATTCGCATAGGTGACAGGGGTCAAATATTGGATAGGTTGAGAAACACTGCTCTAGAGCTTAAACCTAAAGTTTATATGTACTAACTTTTGCTTCTAAATTATTTCTGTTATTTAAATAAAAACTGCTCTTCAACGCTTCTGCGGCATACAACTTTCGTTATTACAGTTTGGAAAAAAATTTTGGAAGAATAAGTAAGCAATTTATTTATTTACTCTCCCGTCGAACGCTACTAAGGTGTATGCAATCATTTTTATTCCATACTCCCGTTAGGAAAGGAATCATTATTTCTTAATCAGATGCATGAAACATTAGTAAATTCATTAATTTCTAATTGATACCGATTATCATAATTATTATTCTTAGTTCACAAAATGTGCAATAAATTCAAATTTATATCATTAATTTTAAATTAGGGACTAATAGCTCACTTAATTAACTCCTAAATGGCTACGTTATATAACCAAAATTCCTACAAAATAAAATTTGTTTATGTAATTAACCACAATTAATCTCTCTATATTGTGCTATAACTGCTATATTTCGTAAAAAAATATATTAAAAGTATCGTTAATCGCTGACATTATAGCAAGTTCATTCTGTATCCCGACCCGTGTAGGTGTGGTATTGACACAAGTCCTTCAGATGAAATATTAAATAACGAAAAGGAAACAGCCTCTTACTGGAAGGTATTACGCTTCTTAGCATATTATTGTATGTGACAGAATTCTTTATTTCGTTCACTTCATATAATCCTTTTGTTGTTCATCTGATTTTTATTTTGGAATTTAATACTTATTAAATTTATGACTCGGTATGAGAGAAAATATGGGATTTTCATGTCATGATTGTAGGTACTTTACCCAGTAATGGTAAGGTCAAAATTGTTTTTGAGCTCATCTCTAATATATGAGTAGTAGAATAATAACAATCGTAACCAGGGCCGTCTTTACC